>CM019153.1:13750706-13766027 GCA_009733165.1 Naja naja
AAACTAAACTAAACAAAACACAGAGGAACATCAGGTTGCACAAACCCACTTTACATATCTTCTGTAAATCATTCCTGTAACTAATGTGATTAATAAAACCCTGCTGACATCCTGGCTGAATCCATTACCTGATGGATGAGAAATTACAAAGTAACAGAAAAGAGCATGGTATTAATATTAGTTCATTCTTTTGGTATGCTCAAGCAGTAGCCTCACTTTCCTATATAATGCCCTTCTATGCCCTGCCTCTTCTTCTTCTGTATGCTAGAAACTCATCAAATGAGCCTCTGCCAGATAGAAAATAACAATTCATAATGTTGAATATTACATCACTTTTAAGACAGACTCTTTTCATTGGATAATATTTAATTTGTTTCAACAGTTACCTCCATGCCATGGTACTTAAAAGTACATGGTATTACAAAAAGTTTGAAACCTTGTATGAAAATACTGTTTCTATATCTCTTTCAATAGCATCCCAGGATATATGGGGCTCTTCCACAGGAAGAAAAGGAGGGAATCTTACCAAGTTACTTAAGTCATACTGTATAAGTTGGCATAGCTCTTCTGAATTACTATTGCATATTTCTTTTAAACGCTATTACAATTATAACATTTGATAAATGGTCAGAATTTTTAAGGGCACACTTGAAAACAAAAGTGCTCTCTCTCTCACACACACACACACAATTATCAATTCCGTTTCCATCTTCTTTAAAAAAGAAAAAGTAATGACTCAATCTTTTTTTAACTTTGATGAGAAATTTGTTATTAAGAGATTTGAGGTGCTATACTTCTGTATAGCATTGTAAGTATTTATATTATGCACTGAATTGTATTTCCCTGATATTATCGTATTAACTATACATTGACAACTAAGAAGAAAAAATAAAAAATGAGAATCCCTAATAAACCAAACTAATTTACATTTAAATTCATTTTTTTTCAATACAAATTATATAAATTTCTTCTTGCTATTAGGAATCTTTAGGTTGATGTGTGTCAGAAAGTGGAACTTTCTGGTGTTGCTATGCAGTTTACAAACTTGTGGGGATTTGGAGCCAAACCAAATCCACCAATCACAGGGTAATACCAGATGCCCTGGACTGGCATCACAGGCCACGCCCCTTGGTATAAAACGGGCAGTCCAACAGACAATTTACCTCAGGAGGGAGGTCAAAGGCCTAAACAGAGGCCTAAAGGGATGTCAGAGGCCTAAAGGGATGTCAGAGGCCTAAACATAGGTTAGAGGCCTAAATGGTTCTCTGTGGAGATCTATCTGAGGAGAAGTTTCTGAAGAGAAACTTTCTACTGGGGTCCATTATTCTCCTTGTCTGCTCTTGCTGACATTATTCTAAGATCAGCTTGAGTGTCTCTGAAGCATGAGGTGGAGGAACCTCTTGCCAGAAGAGAAAGGAGACAGAGAGAGGGAAAAGCCTTGAAACAATTTAAGTTCTTTAAAGAGGTCTAAATTTCTTTAGGGTTTATCCTTAATCTAAAGGTGAGAAGAAATCCTAACTACATAGGTAGACAGAGAAACCAAGTAAGACCTGAGGGAAAAGAAACTTAAAGAAGGCACTAGAAACTGGTAAAAGTCTTTCTGTAACTTTATTTGAATTAAGCTGCTTGTACAATAAAAGATTTGGTTTGAAGAACAAACTGGGCTCAGCGTTTTTGTACAATTTAAATATATAGACAGATTAAAAGATCCTCTAAACAATAAGTCTATCATAGGATTGACTTATAAACATTACATTATTTTTTTCAACAATTGGTAGCAGAGGGCGGCTGGTTAAACCTGTCTATATTTTAAATCATAAAAGATACCTACTATCAAACCAAAAAGAAAAAGCAGCAGAGTGATGGCCAGAGCCAAAGCTAGGCTCATGGCATCACAAAAGAAAGATAAAGAACCAGAGCCTGGAATGGCTTCAGCTGAAGCACTCCAAGCGCCAGCTGAAGAGAAAGAAAGTGGCGCGGCTAGAAGTTTGACAGCTGTCACCCTCTCTCATTCACCCGAGGCTCCAAGTGAACGCTTCCTGCCTCACGAAAGCCTGCCAGCCTCGCCCAGTTCAGCAGCAGGCGAAGCAACAGAGAAGGGAAGAATGCCACTTCCCATCTCAACTAAAAACCTAACTGCAGAGGAAGAGACAAGAATCAACTTCCTAAAGGCTTTTGGCTTACTGCCAGTAAGCGGTGATCTGGCTACAGATCTCCACAATCTAATCCAACAGATTGCACCGGAGGAAGCAGTCAGGGACAGGACTGGGGCCCATGAAGGCAGCAGACCAGTAAGGGTTACCCAGTCCTGCCCTGAAACCCCCTTGGCTGCTGGCAATGCACCCGCGGGAAGCCAACAGCAATCCCTCTCGGCTTTCCCGACAAACAAAATGGTGGCTCAAAGGCGGGAAATTCAAAGAACCTGCCTAAACATGGCGCCTGCCACCTCCCTGCCTGCCTCAGAGACTCTCACTAGCCAAGATGGCGACAACCTGAAGGCTGCTCTTCTAACAGCGCTGCCGCTGCAGCAGCCCAACACGGCCAGCCTGTGCAGGGACAGGCTATGCTGGTGATAGCGGCATCGCTGGACCCAACCATGCTGAGCATGTCACCAGCCCTAACCGCTAGGACCTATGCCCAGGCGACCAGTCCGGTTGCGGCAGTCCTACAACAAAGCCCAGCCAGCTCACCTACAGAACTGGACATTAAAATGGCAATAGAAACGCTAGCCGCGGCGTTTGGGACTGGTCTACTGATTCCTCCCAGTACCCAGTCTACTTCAACCCTCCCACATGGGGCCCAGTCTACTCTAAACTATCCAGAGAGGCCCCGGTCTACCCATAGCCGGGAAGAGGCCTGATCTACCTACAGCTACCTAGAGGGACCCCGATCTACCTCGGCTTACCAGGAAGGTTCCCAGCTTGCCGCTCCCTATGGTGACACCACCCTGGCCTACACGGATGCCTCCCAACCTCCGACGGCCTACCCAGATGCCACCCAGATGACTGCGGCCCTCCCTGATGCCCTCCAGTCGAATGTGGCCCGGTACTTACCTTTTCCGGCGATGACATCAGCTCCCGCGGCGTCTTTAGCCTACGAGGGCCTCCCCTGGGGCTCAACGGCACAGGCCGGAGCTCAGGGGGTCAGCCCGAGGCTTACCAGAGGAGCCCCAGCGAAGGGCTCCTTCTCCGGCGACGTCCCACAACGAATGGTCTTCCATAAGGAAAGGTGGGTGGCTAGAGGGACTGGAAGTCCCAATAGGGTAAATGCAATTGGTGAGTGTTACAATTGCGGATCAAAGGGACATTTTAGGAGAAACTGTCCTAAGTTCGTGGGTTCTAGGACAGATAAATGGGGACGCTTTAACAGTAAAAATAGAAAAAGGTCACCCACTCCTAAAAGAAGGCCCCAGGTAAAACCTGTAAACCAGAGAAGGGGCAGAAAAGGCAGAAGGTGCAATGAATTTTACAGGTGGGAAAGATTTAATTCAGCAAGTAATTTTACCAATGTGCCACAGTCAAACTATTCAAGGGCAAATAAAGGGGGTAACAGTAGAAAACAAAAGAGATTACCTACACCTCAAGGGAGGCCCCAAGAAGACCCTACAACTACAAGAAGGGGTAGAAGGGGCAGAGATAATAATAAAGGAGGTAACTTTAAAAACATGACTGAGGTCAGATACCCAGGGATTGCTGAATATCAGCACAAGGATTTATGGCTGCTTGATAGTGGTGCCGTCAGACATATGGCAAGTAACAGGAAGTTGTTTACTGATCTAAAGGATCACTGCTATAAGGTAACAGTAGCAAATGGGTATAAAACCAAGGTCACAGGGATTGGCACCATATATATACCTGGGTTTGGAAGGATAAATGATGTTTTGTATGTTCCAAAATTGAAACACAACCTCCTTAGTATTCTCAAGTTGAGTGAGAGAAATAACATAGAGATACTTTTCTCTAAAGGAGGTGCAAAGGTAACCAGGAATGGTCACATGGTGGGAGAGGTTCAAAGAATTTGTAACCTGCCATACTATTCTCCCATTAAAAGGGTTAAGGAGTCTGAGGCCACCCACCAAGCCAGTGCTGGTGACTCAATTAATGACTCCCAGCAAAAGCCTGAGATTAAACCCAAGGAATGCAGACAAAAGAAGGGGTATAACCATAATGGTGTAAATAAAAATAAAGGTAACAGGTCTGCAAGGATTGGTTCAGAGCACCATGACAAGTTAACAAAAGGGTACAATTGTAATTGTATGAATGAGTCAAAAGGTATAAAGTCTATGGGATTGAATTCAGAGCACAAAGATAAGAGGGCAAGGAATGCCAGTACTGTGCAAATCAGTAAACCCCAGCATGATGGAAGTGCCCACAGTATTCATAGGAATATGGGTCACTCATATTTACCTACCATGCAAAAGTACCTGAGTGCTCTAAGGAACCATATAAGAAGAAATGTACTGGGCTCATAAATACACACTGCTGGAAGGATAAGAACAGATATAGATCTAGCTTCCAATATCCTATCCAAGCATTCTGAAAACCCCACTTGTTATGTATGTAGGTTTGAATGTTATTGGTTTAGTTTGAATTGTTCTTGTAAAATGTCAAATATGATTGGTTTAAAAAGTGCGGGAAAACCCTGCACTCTGATTGGCTGGCAACTACGGCTGCTGGCTATAGTAGCAGCCGTAGCCCTGCCAAGTTGGGTCCATTCGAGCTGTAGTCACTAAATAAACTCTTCACTGAAGCTCTTCGCATCTGACTCTTCATGCAAACTTAACACTGGCGACAAGGATGGGATTCCCCTGAAGAGAAGACGATGCGGAAGACAAGCAGAAGAGCGAGATGGCTGCACTGAACACGCCCCCAGCCCCGTTCGATCCGGCGGCAGAAGACGGAATCGTATGCGGATCGCTTCCAAATGTATTTGGAAGGAAACGACCTCGCCGACATCTCCGAGAAGCAGAAGAGGGCGGTCTTCCTTACGCACTGCGGTCCGGCAGTCTTCAAGATGGCGAAGGCATTGGCGGGAGCTGCAGACATGAAGGTAATGGAATGGCCTGATTTAGAAAAGCTTTTAAGAGCCCATTATGCCCCACAAGTATCGTGCCTCATTAAGAGACATGAGTTTTACCGTTTTACCATCGGGATCAAGGGGAAAGCGAAAACGTTAATGACTTCGTGGCAAGCTTAAGAGACATTGGGGGTGCTTGTGAGTTTAACAGCTTGGAGGAGGCCATGCGCGATCGGTTTGTCCTAGGCCTCAAAGACAAGGTGCTTCAGAGCAAATTGTTATTAAAACCTAAGATCACGTTGAAGGAGGCCATAGAAGAGGCCTCCTCAGCAGAAGCCACTAAGTCCTCAGCGGCAGCCATGAAGAAAATTAACAAGGCCTCAAGCCATTCTGATGTGGAAAAGTCCACAACAACCCATTGCGAGCAAATAGATTCTGATTCAGAATGTAGTGAGGTGGAAGAAGGAATTTATAGACTCAGGATGGAGAAGAAAAGGAAAGACCTTGGAAGAAAGAGGCAAGACTTTTATTGCAGAGGCTGTGGGAGGGACCACCCCCGCACTGAATGCAAGTTTTTAGACACCATCTGCCTATGTTGTGAGAAAAGAGGTCACCTAGCAAGAGTCTGCAAATCATCCGGAACTCCACCTAGTAGGAAGAAATTTCCTGAGAAAGAATTCAAACCCAACAACTTCAGTGAGAAAATGGGGTGCAATACAGAAGCAAAAGGGAAGAATGAAACTCATCAAACAGTCACCAAGCAGAAAAGTAGAGACTTCCGGCTTGAGCCCTCTCGCTAACGGGCAGCGGTTTGCGATCGTGCGCGACCGCAGCCCGGCTCTTTCGTCTGAGACCCCTGATCCTCATGGCTCAGGGCTGAAGCTGCCTCGTAGGGGTGGCGGAGAAAGGGAAAGCTGCCAGACAGAGTGAGGGGAACCGCATCTCCCCCCTCTGAGTCTGGTCTTTTCCCTCCAAAGAAGACAAGAAGCGGTGGTCAATATGGCCACCTTGAAGAGAAGGTCTCAACTGGATTAAGATTTGTGCAGGAGGAAAGAAAGAAGTTGACAGCAGAAGAATCGGGAGTATTGGAAGGTAAAATCAACAAAGGTACCCCGGACTAAGATAAAACAAGCTTTTAAAAAAAAAAGAAAAGAAGCGGCGACTATCAAGTGAAGGAAAAATAGTAAAATATTTTTGACAGCTATAAGGGGCTTTGAACCGGAAAGGTAGAAGCAGGCGAAGAATTTAAGTTTGAGGCTCGAAAACCCTGAATATTAAAACAAAAGGAAAGGGAGAAGATTTTGTGTGACAGAAAGTGCCACTCAGTGGATAAAAACTGGAATTTAAAGAAGAAGGAAAATATCTTGTTCCTTTGTGGATTGGAATTGTTACAATTTTAAACAAATATTGAAACAAAAAAGCAAGAACTACAGAAGGTGAAAGTTTGAACTTAAATAAAAGACAGACTACTGGACTAGTTGGTGATATTGATACAGACTCTGGGCATGGGTTGAGATTTAAAAAAAATTAAAGAAGAAGAAATAAGGAAAATAAAAACTTTTGTGGCCATACAAGGAATTAAAAATGGAATCTAAAAGCATGAAAGAACTGCTACAGGAAGTGACTGAATTAATTTGGCTTTTGGTCGAAGACATGGAAATGGCGAACAAAGAACAAGAAGAGGGAATCCTGGAAAGGGAGGAGCCAGCACAAGAGAAAGCCATCTTAAAGAGACAACTAACACAAAGATCACTACAAATAAAAGGGAAAGGAAGGGTGGTCCAAAAAATGAAATCTAAGAAAGCAATTAAAAAGGGGAACATTTATGGAATTAGGCAAGGTAGAAAGGTCCAGAAGAAAAGAGAGCAGAAAGGTAATGAGAGATTCAAATTGGATGGAGAAGGGATATAGCAGAAAGAGGAGGAGGGGGAACAAGAAACAGGAGCAGAAGATAGAGAAATATGGGAATTATATAATGAAGAAAGAAACTCGTTTACATAGAGATAATGGCTAAGGTATTAAGAAGGGGGTTCTGCATGGAGAAGATGGGTAATAAGAATATACCGTAATTATTAAAATATAAAACAATAGAGGGGCTACTGACAACAATTTTTTTAGATGAAGGTACACTCTCACTTTTTACTTATAAAAAAAGGTAAATGTTGATTAGATAAATTGAATTAATTGAAATAATTTTGAAGATGTCTAAAATGAGAGTTGTCAGTAATCAAGGTTAATTATTTTTACTATTACTTTGAAATTATAAATAAATTTTAAATTGGGGGATATGTGTTGCAGAACCCGACTGAAAAGATATATAATGTTATGTAGTTTTTCTTCTCTTTTTCTTACTTATCTTTTGCCTCAAAGGGAATGATTATTATAATGTTATTATGTTAATCACTGAGGTGACACTTTCAAAGTAGTAAAGGGGGTAAGTCTAGGTTTTTTTATTCTTTTTGTGTTAAAGCTTGTATTGATTTAGAATTATGGAAAGAATACGTGATGAAAGGGCAAATCTGATGGATAAAAGAAATATGTAAATGATAAAAGAGCATTAATAATGTGAAGATAGTTTAAGGATAGATATGGATAAACTTTATTCTTTATATGATGAGCAAACATATTGTTATTTTTAAAAGAAATATAAATGCTTAAGAACTATTTATAATAATTTGAAATGAAATGGGGTTACATAGATTGAGATTAAGATCTGAGACTAGGATCAATTTGTTTGGCTCTTTGTCTGCAAAAAATGGAATGGAAGTAAAAATGGGATAAAATACGAAGTTAAATGTTAAAAATACTATAAAACTATTGTCATATTTGCATGTAAAAGTGATGACCTGGAAATATGCTGTCTACTGAAAAGAGACTTGTTTAAATTGTTAAAAATTGAATAAAACTTGTTTGGAAAAAAAAGAAGCAGAAAAGTACATGTGAAGGTACTCATTGAAGGAAGGCCTTGCCAAATGGAAGTGGACTCAGGCTCCTATTTATCTATGGTGTCATGGGACACTATTCACAGGCTACTTCCCAACATTCAGAAGAAACATTTCCAGAAGCAAGCACTGACTCTTAAAGACTACCAAGGGGACTACCAAGATTCCAGTAGTTGGAACAAGAGAATTCAATGTGAAGTTCAAAGGCCACACCAAACATTTGCCCCTGACCATCGTGGACAAGGATCGCCCAAGCTTGCTGGGACTTGAGTGGTTCAATCCATTAGGCATCGAGGTGACTGGCATCAATCACGGGAGCAACTCTGAATGGGAGGAGGCCTTGAAGTCTGAGTTTCCAGAGGTCTTCAGCGAAGGATTGGGCAAGTATATGGGGACCCCTATCACTTTCAACCTAGATCCCAGGGTGCCCCCAATTCATTTAAAGCCCAGAAGGGTCCCATTTGCTTTAAAGGAAAAAAATTGATGCACAATTAGACAAATTAATAGCTCAAGGGTTTTAGAGCCCACTGACCACTCCAGATGGGAGACACCCATAGTCACACCAGTCAAGACTGATGGGTCAGTAAGAATCTGTGGAGACTATAAGGGGACACTGAACCATGCTGCAGCAGAGCGCATACCCAGTTCCAGTGGTGCATCATCTGTTACATTCACTTGGCAGGGGTACAGTCTTTGCCAAATTGGATCTGGCCCAGGCATATCAACAACTAACAGTTGATATGCCACTGCAGAGGCCCAAACCATTGTGACTCATAAAGGTGCCTTCAAATGTAAAAGGTTACAATTTGGAGTAAGCATAGCACCAGGCATCTTTCAAAGCCTTATGGAAAGGATGCTCCAAGGACTGCCAGGGGTAGTGACTTACTTTGATGATTTGTTAATCTCTGCTGAAAATGACACTCAGTTACAAGAAAGACTCAGAGAAGTCCTTACCAGATTCAGGGAAGTGGGTTAAAAGTCAAGGAAGAAAATGCACTCTTAAACTGACAAGGTTGAGTTCCTGTGTTATATGATTGACAAACATGGCATCCACCCTACGATGCCAAGGTTCAAGCAATCAAAGAAGCTCCTAGACCTAAATGCAAAACAGATTTGCAAGCCTTCCTTGGACTCATTAACTTTATCACATGTTCCTACCTCAGAAGGCAACCATTGTGAACCATTGCACAGATTACTTGATAAAAAATCTGTTTGGGTCTGGGGAGGAAGGAACAATCAGCATTTAACAGTATTAAAAGACTAATCACGTTTGATGATGTTAATCTCTGCTGAAAATGACACTCAGTTACAAGAAAGACTCAGAAGTCCTTACCAGATTCAGGAAGCGGGGTTAAAAGTCAAAAGAAGAAAAATGCACTCTTAAAACTGACAAGGTTGAGTTCCTGGGCTATATGATTGATAAACATGGCATCCACCCCACAGAGGCAAAGGTTCAGGCAATCAAAGAAGCCCCAAGGCCAAAATGCAAAACAGATTTGCAAGCATTCTGGGACTCATTAACTTCTATCATGTTTCTACCTCAGAAGGCAACCATTGCAGAACCCCTACATAGGTTGCTGGACAAAAAATCTGCTTGGGTCTGGGGGAGGAAGGAACAAGCTGCATTTAACAATATCAAGAGACTAATCACGTCTGATGCTGTGCTGATAAGTTCTCTGAGAACTTTCCTGTTGTTCTGACTTGTGATGCCTCCCCTTTTGAAGTGGTGGGGGGGTTTGAGCCACATGCTTCCCAGCGGGAGGGAAGCTCCTATTGCATTTTACTCTTGTACCTTGACTAGAGAGAAACTACAGCCAACTGGACAAGGAAGCCTTGGCGATTGTAGCAGCTGTCAAAAAATTCCATGAGTATTTATATGGGAGAACATTTACTGTTGTCACAGATCACAAACCTCTGTTAGGCATTGTGGCAGGGGACAAACCAACGCCCACGATCCTGTCACCAAGAATGCTGAGATGGACTGAATTTCTTGCTGCTTATTCATACAAACTGATCCACAGACCTGGTAAAGACATTGGGCATGCAGATGCTTTGAGTCGCTGCCCACTTCCTTCACACATTGAGGACCCTGTTCCTGAGACTCACACCTTTTTTCTAGAAACTGTTGCCAAACTTCCAGTACATGCTGCTCAAATTGCCAGAGAGACTGCCAAAGACACTTTATTGGCTCCTGTCATAAGCTGGATTAAGATCTACCTCAACTCACCCAACCTTTTAAATCCAGGCAAACTGAATTATCTGTATTAAGAGGATGTATTTTGTGGGGTAACAGGGTGGTTATTCCTGCAAAACTACAAAAGAGGTTTTGGAAATGTTACATGAGGGTCACCGGGAATTGTCAGAATGAAGGGATTGGCCAAGAGTTATGTATGGTGGCCAGGTATTGACAAAGTGGTTGAAAACTGGGTTGCATCCTGTCCCAACTGTCAGGAAGTCAGGCCTGCCCCACCTCTGCCCCACACAGGAATGCCCATGGTCCAGGATTCACATTGATTTTGCTGGCCCTACCAGAGGGCACACTTTCCTTACTATAGTTGATGCATATTCCAAATGGCTGGAGGTTATCCCTATGGCATCCACCACAACTGAAGCTGTCATCAAACAGCTTTAAAAGCTTTTTGTAACTCACGGGTTACCTGATGTGCTTGGCTCTGACAATGGCCCTCAATTTACATCCAACCCTTTTGAATCCTATTTAGCACAACTGGGTATCAGACATGCCCTGACAGCCCCTGGGCATCCTTCGGCTAACGGCCGGGCTGAACGTATGGTACGATTTACCAAGGAAAAACTTCAGCAATTGGGTCCAGGGGATATCACTGAGAGAGTTGAAAAACTTCTCAGTGTTCAGCATATCACTCCCAACCCCTCAACTAATTTAACCACAGCTGAATTGTTGATGGGTAGGAAACTCAGGTCTCCCCTTGATCGCCTTCATCCCACTTATGCACCCAACGCACCACTAGATTCCACTAGTAAAATTCGCACTTTCACTGTGGGTGATTCTGTTTATGCTAAGAACCTCATGGGTGAACCATTATGGATTCCTGCTGAGATAACCCAAATCACAGGCCCCAGTCTTACAGGGTACAAACGGAGGATGGTGTCTCCTGGAGCAGGCACATTGATCAGTTAAGATCCAGATTGCCTCAGGAGCATCGCTTGCTCCTCTCTGGTTCCCATACCTACTGCCTCTTCTAGGGGAAGGGAAGGATTATGAGAGTAATCAGCAAGAATCAACCCCATGTGTAATGAGCTAACACGACAGGAACCATCCCAAAACCTGTCACAATACCAACAACCATTTTCACAAATGGAAGATTGCACATCATTACCTGATTTAGGTGCTGACATTGGGTTGGAGATGGATTGGGAGGAGAGACCAGGTTGTAGTAACCAAACAGGTTCTACCATTACTACAAGTCCAAGTAAGGAAATGTCAGCAGACACATTTCCTCTCTCACAAGGTGAAACCTTAAAACATCTGAACCACGAGGTCTCAACGTACACGTAAGAGCCCCACCTATTTAAAAGAATACATTAGATAGGTTGGGGTTTGAGTATGGACTGAACCTAGTGGGAGGGGTGTGTATGTAGGTTTGAAGTCATTGGTTTAGTTTGAACTGTTCTTGTAAAATATTGGAAATGATTGGTTTAAAAAGTGCGGGAAAACCCTGCACTCTGATTGGCTGGCAACTGTGGCTGCTGGCTATAAGTAGCAGCCGCAGCACAGCCAAATTGGGTCCGTTCTGAGCTGTAGTCACTAATAAACTAAGAGCTTGAAGCACTCCATGTCTGTCTCTTCATGCAAACTTAACAGTTTTGTTATAGAAATAGCTAGTATACATTTTTATATAAAAGTAAAAATTTGAGGTTTTATGTTACTACCTTATTCTTCTGCTCTGATAGAAGTTAGAAGTCAATGCTTTTCTTTTTCTTTTCCCCTTTTTTATCTTCCCCTCTTCCTCCCTTATTTTCCCCTTATTTTCATTTTTTTGTTCTTTGTACTTCTGTATTTTATATTTTGATAAGCTAATAAAATATATGAATCCTTAAGCAATTTCTGAGAATGCTCTTTACAGTCTCTGCAGTTCCAAAAACCACCACTAATTTGGATCACTTTGGTCATTTGCTCTCCCTGGGGATAGAGTTAAATGCATCATTGGTTCAGAGATATTGTTTTGCCACAAGTGATCCATATCCAACCCCCCACCTCCAACTTCTGTTGACCCTCAACTAGCACCAATTTAGTGCTGACCATTAGTTGACTAGATTCTTATGTATAGGCTTGAGTAATAACTCTTTCAGAGTTACAACTAACCTGATCCTTTGTGCCTGACAGCAAATAAACGGTCCAGTCACTTTGGGGCAAGGTCCAACCAGCTATACCCAGTGAGTTCCCAACCAGCTGACTTTGGAAAGATTGTATAGCATTTAGAAGGGCTTCAGTAGGCATGAATGCTAGTAACGTTATAGATGTCAATATCAAGGCATGCATTTCATTTGCAGACCTGTTTGACTGGCTACTTTTGTCCCTTGAATCTTGGCTTGTTGCACTAAACCTCAGGTAACAATAATTAATAAAGTTGAGTTAATATTTTTCCACTTTCTGAAACAATTGTGAATTGCACTCCTTGGCCTCCTATTTCCCAGTTAAATACAATTCTGTATTTAACATAGCTGGACAAATTTGAATTATAGGAATATTCTGATAATATTGCATATGTGAGTAAAAATGATTTACAAATTTACACAAATTTACAAGTGCTAAGAGTGCCACGTGGCACTTTCTGATAATACGTTTTGCCATCTCATCTAGTTCTTCAAAACGTCTGCTTTCTTTATTTCCTTTTTCCTGTCATTCTTCTACAATTTTAATGATGACACTACATCCTTAGATGATTGTATATGTCAGCTGTGCTCTTAGGTTTTTTACTATACAATAGTCTTCTGTCCAAATTTCTACACAAATTAACTTGTTACAATTCCTGACATGAAAAGATTAGACAAGTCCAGGTAGGATAAGACAAGGCTGGGGAGGGGACTTAGGATCCTAAATCCCTTTGCTTTTTGAGAGTATGCTCAGAGGCTGAATAAATTTAGACTACTTTGAAAACTGGTCTAAATGGAATAAACCAACTAATTTTGTTGGTAACAGACTACTTAGAAAAGCAGAGACTTCAAGGAGAGCTTAGGGTCATTTTAGCAATTCAAAACATTATAATAATGCCACCTACCATGCAAAATGTATTTATCTGAGGTATGGTTTTCAAAGGCTAACTCTGCATTATCACTTGTCCCAAAGGGATCTCTTACAAAATAGTCATTGGAAGCAGGACCTCAAGACAAACAATAGACTGAAAAAGAACTTTCCTACTGCCCTCTGATTCTGAAGGAATTGGGGGCAAAATGTCAGGGCAGAGAAGACGTTCCTTCTCACAAGTCAACACATGATATTCTAATTTGGGAATTTTAATACTTCAGTCATATACTTTAGCCTTTTTCTCAGAACAGAAATGAGTGACTTCAATTATGTTTATAGTAAGTCAATGATTAATGAAATGCCATCTGTCTGATGGCTCCAACTATCATTTACTAATGGCTTGACATGGTGCATTACTCTGTGAAGACCATAGTGTTATTGATATATGGGGAAATAACTTCATTAGTCAGTTTGAGCTTATTTTAATACATGCCAGATTACTTAAAAACCTTATTAGTTATGGATGCCACATGTGTCCTCTTTATCTGCATATGTTTATGCACATAAGCATACAGACACACAGACACAGAGAGAGAGAGGGACACACACACACAAAACACATATGTATGTGATGAACATAATTCATTCCTCTTCTGATCCAAAGCTTATATGAGGTTTTGGGGTTTGATTTTGACATACATTGTGTCATCTGGGAATGAACTTTCAGAGAAGAATTACAAAACACACTCTAAAAATTAACCACAAAGATTTTAAAAAAGACTTTTTGATCTCAGATTGCCAGATTGTATGAATCAATATACTTATGTGCATCTCACAGCCTGTGCATTTGATTGCTTAGTATATAAAGATTAAACAATGTTGCCAATTAATTTTGTTTTAATTGTGGATGTATATGGGGTTGCTTTGATTTTTAAGCTATTATTTAAAGGATTTCACTTACTACTTTTCAAATCATTTTGGAATTTTAAAAGCTATATTTTAATTACTTGTTTATTTTTTTAAATGCTGAGCTATTCTATTTCTTTTATAGCTATCCACACTTTGAAGTACTGTTCTTAATGAGACAGTCAATACTAATTAATTTTTAAACGCACACCAACATATTCACTCTGCATCTGAAGCAACTTGACTACAAAAGGATTAAAGCCGTCAGCATTAACTACCGGTATATGTATCTCTGTTACTCCAGATATCACTTTTCAAAATCAAGTTGATGAACAAGGTGAAGTTCCTGTTCCATCAATAAACAAAATATATGTATATGAATACTGAGACTTTTAATACATAAGCCTATTGATGAAAGAAGTTGTCATGCCCCTGGTGGAGACTGACTCTGAGGGAGAGGAGGAACAGCCAACAGGTAGTTGAAGTGTAGCTCTGGAGGTTGTGGAGGAGGCTGGGGAAGGGCAGAGGCCAGCTGGGCAGTCAGAGGAGGACCCAGGCCCATCCCTCCCCATTCTAGGGCACTCAGGGAGGAGAGGATAAGGGAGACACATGGTCTACAGGGGAAGAGAGGGCCTTGATCCTCTTCATAGGCTGCAGCTGTGACAACTGGATAAGAGGACATGTGTATGGGCCACTGCTGGAAACAAAGCATGGTAACATCTCTAGTTCCTCTGTGAGTTTGGCGTCCTTCCCAGTGTGTGTTCTGATATCTGTGATATCTTCAAGCCCTTATCTTGCCTGGTTTCTGTTGTTTTTTACTCTTTATAATTTATAGGCATTTTTAGTTTAGACGGCATTTCCTCCTTTTGTAACTGCTCATGTGGGAAAAGCAGAAGAAGCCCTGTAAAGATAGGCTGTACATTCCTGGATACTGTGTCTCACCACCTCATATTCAAGCATATTCATTCTGTCTCTGTTTCTCATTTATATTTCCTTCCTTTTTCCTTTTTCCTTCCTTCCTTCTTCCTCTTCATTTTTGTGTTCTGATTTTCTCTTTCTATCAGAGAAAGATGGATTACTTCCTAGCTGTAACCTTTATCATCCTCACAAAACTCTAATCTCTTTATATTTATTACTTTATATACTTACTATCACCTCTTTATATATACAGCAATTCTGATATGTTAAATCTTCACAACAATATGGAAAGCAAATATATGACGGTGTTTGGGA
>CM019153.1:13767027-13817158 GCA_009733165.1 Naja naja
TCCCCTGGGGCTCAACGGCACAGGCCGGAGCTCAGGGGTCAGCCCGAGGCTTACCAGAGAGCCCCAGCGAAGGGCTCCTTCTCCCATGACGCCCCACAACGAATGGTCTTCCATAAGGAAAGGTGGGTGGCTAGAGGGACTGGAAGTCCCAATAGGGTAAATGCAATTGGTGAGTGTGCATATCATGGATCAAAGGACATTTTAGGAGAAACTGTCCTAAGTTCTGGGTTCTAGGACAGATAAATGGGGACGCTAACAGTAAAAATAGAAAAAGGTCACCCACTCCTAAAAGAAGGCCCCAGGTAAAACCTGTAAACCAGAGAAGGGGCAGAAAAGGC
The DNA here is from genome assembly GCA_009733165.1 of Naja naja. Taxonomy (NCBI): domain Eukaryota; kingdom Metazoa; phylum Chordata; class Lepidosauria; order Squamata; family Elapidae; genus Naja; species Naja naja. The sequence goes on from CM019153.1 coordinate 13,767,366, forward strand.
AGAAGGTGCAATGAATTTTACAGGTGGGAAAGATTTAATTCAGCAAGTAATTTTACCAATGTGCCACAGTCAAACTATTCAGGGCAATAAAGGGGTAACAGTAGAAAACAAAGATTACCTACACCTCAAGGGAGGCCCCAAGAAGACCCTACAACCACAAGAAGGGTAGAAGGGGCAGAGATAATAATAAAGGAGGTAACTTAAAAACATGACTGAGGTCAGATACCAGGGATTGCTGAATATCAGCACAAGGATTTATGGCTGCTTGATAGTGGTGCCAGCCAGACATATGGCAAGTAACAGGAAGTTGTTTACTGATCTAAAGGATCACTGCTATAAGGTAACAGTAGCAATGGGTATAAAACCAAGGTCACAGGGATTGGCACCATATATATACCTGGGTTTGAAGGATAAATGATGTTTTGTATGTTCCAAAATTGAAACACAACCTCCTTAGTATTCTCAAGTTGAGTGAGAAATAACATAGAGATACTTTTCTAAAGGAGGTGCAAAGGTAACCAGGAATGGTCACATGGTGGGAGAGGTTCAAAGAATTTGTAACCTGCCATACTATTCTCCCATTAAAAGGGTTAAGGAGTCTGAGGCCACCCACCAAGCCAGTGTGGTGACTCTAATTAATGACTCCCAGCAAAAGCCTGAGATTAAACCCAAGGAATGCAGACAAAAGAAGGGGTATAACCATAATGGTGTAAATAAAAATAAAGGTAACAGGTCTGCAAGGATTGGTTCAGAGCACCATGACAAGTTAACAAAAGGGTACAATTGTAATTGTATGAATGAGTCAAAAGGTATAAAGTCTATGGATTGAATTCAGAGCATAAAAGATAAGAGGGCAAGGAATGCCAGTACTGTGCAAATCAGTAAACCCCAGCATGATGGAAGTGCCCACAGTATTCATATAGAATATGGGTCACTTATATTTACCTACCATGCAAAAAGTACTTGAGTGCTCTAAGGAACCATATAAGAAGAAATGTACTGGCTCATAACACACTGCTGGAAGGATAAGAACAGATATAGATCTAGCTTCCATATCCTATCCAAGCATTCTGAAAAACCCCACTTGTTATGTGTATGTAGGTTTGAATGTTATTGGTTTAGTTTGAATTGTTCTTGTAAAATGTCAAATATGATTGGTTTAAAAAGGGGAAAAAACTGCACTCTGATTGGCTGGCAACTACGGCTGCTGGCTATAGTAGCAGCCGTAGCCCAGCCAAGTTGGGTCCATTCGAGCTGTAGTCAATAAACTCTTCACTGAAGCTCTTCGCATCTGACTCTTCATGCAAACTTAACACTGGCTGACAAGGATGGGATTCTGAAGAGAAGACGATGCAGAAGACAAGCAGAAGAGCGAGATGAACACTTCAGCCCCGTTCGATCCGGCGGCAGAAGACTGGGAATCGATGCGGATCGCTTCAAATGTATTTGGAAGGAAACGACCACCCGACATCTCCGAGAAGCAGAAGAGGGGGGTCTTCCTCACGACTGCGTCCGCAGTCTTCAAGATGCATGAAGGCATTAAGGAGCTGCAGACATGAAGGTAATGGAATGGCCTGATTTAGAAAAGCTTTTAAGAGCCCATTATGCCCCACAAGTATCGTGCCTCATTAAGAGACATGAGTTTTACCGCTTACCATCGGGATCAAGGGGAAAGTTTAAACGTTAATGACTTCGTGGCAAGCTTAAGAGACATTGGGGGTGCTTGTGAGTTTAACAGCTTGGAGGAGGCCATATGCCGACGGGTTTGTCCTAGGCCTCAAAGACAAGGTGCTTCAGAGCAAATTGTTATTAAAACCTAAGATCACGTTGAAGGAGGCCATAGAAGAGGCCTCTCAGCAGAAGCCACTGTCCTCAGCTGCAGCCATGAAAAAATTAACAAGGCCTCAAGCCATTCTGATGTGGAAAAGTCCACAACAACCCATTGGCAGCAATAGATTCTTCTGATTCAGAATGTAGTGAGGTGGAAGAAGGAATTTATAGACTCAGGATGGAGAAGAAAAAGGAAAGACCTTTGGAAGAAAGAGGCAAGACTTTATTGCAGAGGCTGTGGGAGGGACCACCCCCTGCAAGACTGAATGCAAGTTTTTAGACACCATCTGCCTATGTTGTGAGAAAAAAAGAGGCCTAGCAAGAGTCTGCAAATCATCCGAACTCACTAGTGGAAGAAATTTCTCTGAGAAAGAATTCAAACCCAACTTGAAGTAGAAAATGGGTAATACGAAGCAAAAGGGAAGAATGAAACTCATCAAACAGTCACCAAGCAGAAAAGTAGAGACTTCCGGTTGAGCCCTCTCGCTAAGGGCAGCGGTTTGCGATCGCGCATGACCAGAGCTCGCTCTTTGCCTGAGAGCCCTGATCCTCATGGCTCAGGGCTGAAGCTGCCTCAGAGGGGGTGGCGGAGAAAGGGAAAGCTGCCAGACAGAGTGAGGGAGCCGCATCTCCCCTCTGAGTCTGGTCTTTTCCTCCAAAAGAAGAAGAAGCGGTGGTCAATATGGCCACCTTGAAGAGAAGGTCTCAACTGGATTAAGATTTGTGCAGGAGGAAAGAAAGAAGTTGACAGCAGAAGAATCGAGTATTGGAAGGTAAAATCAACAAAGGTACCTGGACTAAGATAAAAACAAGCTTTTTAAAAAAAGAAAAAGAAGCAAAAGACTATCAAGTGAAGGAAAAATAGTAAAATATTTTGACAGCTATAAGGGGCTTTGAACCGGAAAGGTAGAAGCAGCGTAAGAATTTAAGTTTGAGGCTCAAAACCCTGAATATTAAAACAAAAGGAAAGGGAGAAGATTTTTGTGACAGAAAGTGCCACTCAGTGGATAAAACTGAATTTAAAGAAGAAGGAAAATATCTTGTTCCTTTGTGGATTGGAATTGTTACAATTTTAAACAAATATTGAAACAAAAAGCAAGAACTACAGAAGGTGAAAGTTTGAACTTAAATAAAAGACAGACTGCTGGACTAGTTGGTGATATTGATACAGACTCTGCAGGGGTTGAGATTTAAAAAAATTAAAGAAGAAGAAATAAGGAAAATAAAAACTTTGTACATACAAGGAATTAAAAATGGAATCTAAAAGCATGAAAGAACTGCTACAGGAAGTGACTGAATTAATTTGGCTTTTGGTCGAAGACATGGAAATGGCTTAACAAAGAACAAGAAGAAGGAATCCTGGAAAGGAGGAGCCAGCACAAGGGAAAGCCATCTTAAAGAGACAACTAACACAAAGATCACTACAAATAAAAGGGAAAGGAAGGGTGGTCCAAAAATGAAACTAAGAAAGCAATTAAAAAGGGGAACATTTATGGAATTAGGCAAGGTAGAAAGGCCCAGAAGAAAAGAGCAGAAAGGTAATGAGATTCTGGATGGAGAAGGGATATAGCAGAAAGAGGAGGAGGGGGAACAAGAAACAGGAGCAGAAGATAGAGAAATATGGGAATTATATAATGAAGAAAGAAACCTGCTACATAGAGATAATGGCTAAGGTATTAAGAAGGGGGTTCTGCATGGAGAAGATGGGTAATAAGAATATACCTAATTATTAAAATATAAAACAATAGAGGGGCTACTGACAACAATTTTTTTAGATGAAGGTACACCTCACTTTTTACTTAAAAAAAAGGTAAATGTTGATTAGATAAATTGAATTAATTGAAATAATTTTGAAGATGTTTAAAATGAGACTTGTCAGTAACCAAGGTTAATTATTTTTACTATTACTTTGAAATTATAAATAAATTTTAAATTGGGGGATATGTGTTGCAGAACCCGACTGAAAAGATATATAATGTTATGTAGTTTTTCTTCTTCTTCTTTTTTCTTATTTATCTTTTGCAAAAGGAATGATTATTATAATGTTATTATGTTAATCACTGAGGTGACACTTTCAAAGTAGTAAAGGGGGTAAGTCTAGGTTTTTTTTATTCTTTTCTGTGTTAAAACTTGTATTGATTTAGAATTATGGAAAGAATACGTGATGAAAGCAAATCTGATGGATAAAAGAAATATGTAAATGATAAAAGAGCATTAATAATGTGAAGATAGTTTAAGGATAGATATGGATAAACTTTATTCTTTATATGATGAGCAAACATATTGTTATTTTTAAAAGAAATATAAATGCTTAAGAACTATTTATAATAATTTGAAATGAAATGGGGTTACATAGATTGAGATTAAGATCTGAGACTAGGATTAATTTGTTTGGCTCTTTGTCTGCAAAAAATGGAATGGAAGTAAAATGGGATAAAATACGAAGTTAAATGTTAAAAATACTATAAAACTATTGTCATATTTGCATGTAAAAGTGATGACCTGGAAATATGCTGTCTACTGAAAAGAGACTTGTTTAAATTGTTAAAAATTGAATAAAACTTGTTTGGAAAAAAAGAAGCAGAAAAGTACATGTGAAGGTACTCATTGAAGGAAGGCCTTGCCAAATGGAAGTGGACTCAGGCTCCTATTTATCTATGGTGTCATGGGACACTATTCACAGGCTACTTCCCAACATTCAGAAGAAACATTTCCAGAAGCAAGCACTGACTCTTAAAGACTACCAAGGGGACTACCAAGATTCCAGTAGTTGGAACAAGAGAATTCAATGTGAAGTTCAAAGGCCACACCAAACATTTGCCCCTGACCATCGTGGACAAGGATCGCCCAAGCTTGCTGGGACTTGAGTGGTTCAATCCATTAGGCATCGAGGTGACTGGCATCAATCACGTGAGCAACTCTGAATGGGAGGAGGCCTTGAAGTCTGAGTTTCCAGAGGTCTTCAGCGAAGGATTGGGCAAGTATATGGGGACCCCTATCACTTTCAACCTAGATCCCAGGGTGCCCCAATTCATTTAAAGCCCAGAAGGGTCCCATTTGCTTTAAAGGAAAAAATTGATGCACAATTAGACAAATTAATAGCTCAAGGAGTTTTAGAGCCCACTGACCACTCCAGATGGGAGACACCCATAGTCACACCAGTCAAGACTGATGGGTCAGTAAGAATCTGTGGAGACTATAAGGGGACACTGAACCATGTGCTGCAGCAGAGCGCATACCCAGTTCCAGTGGTGCATCATCTGTACCACTTGGCAGGGGTACAGTCTTTGCCAAATTGGATCTGGCCCAGGCATATCAACAACTAACAGTTGATATGCCACTGCAGAGGCCCAAACCATTGTGACTCATAAAGGTGCCTTCAAATGTAAAAGGTTACAATTTGGAGTAAGCATAGCACCAGGCATCTTTCAAAGCCTTATGGAAAGGATGCTCCAAGGACTGCCAGGGGTAGTGACTTACTTTGATGATTTGTTAATCTCTGCTGAAAATGACACTCAGTTACAAGAAAGACTCAGAGAAGTCCTTACCAGATTCAGGGAAGTGGGGTTAAAAGTCAAGGAAGAAAAATGCACTCTTAAAACTGACAAGGTTGAGTTCCTGGGCTATATGATTGACAAACATGGCATCCACCCTACCGATGCCAAGGTTCAAGCAATCAAAGAAGCTCCTAGACCTAAATGCAAAACAGATTTGCAAGCCTTCCTTGGACTCATTAACTTTTATCACATGTTCCTACCTCAGAAGGCAACCATTACTGAACCATTGCACAGATTACTTGATAAAAAATCTGTTTGGGTCTGGGGGAGGAAGGAACAATCAGCATTTAACAGTATTAAAAGACTAATCACGTTTGATGATGTGTTAATCTCTGCTGAAAATGACACTCAGTTACAAGAAAGACTCAGAGAAGTCCTTACCAGATTCAGGGAAGCGGGGTTAAAAGTCAAAGAAGAAAAATGCACTCTTAAAACTGACAAGGTTGAGTTCCTGGGCTATATGATTGATAAACATGGCATCCACCCCACAGAGGCAAAGGTTCAGGCAATCAAAGAAGCCCCAAGGCCAAAATGCAAAACAGATTTGCAAGCATTCTTGGGACTCATTAACTTCTATCATATGTTTCTACCTCAGAAGGCAACCATTGCAGAACCCCTACATAGGTTGCTGGACAAAAAATCTGCTTGGGTCTGGGGGAGGAAGGAACAAGCTGCATTTAACAATATCAAGAGACTAATCACGTCTGATGCTGTGCTGATAAAAAAAAGAAAGTTCTCTGAGAACTTTCCTGTTGTTCTGACTTGTGATGCCTCCCCTTTTGAAGTGGTGGGGGTTTGAGCCACATGCTTCCCAGCGGGAGGGAAGCTCCTATTGCATTTTACTCTTGTACCTTGAATAAGCAGAGAGAAACTACAGCCAACTGGACAAGGAAGCCTTGGCGATTGTAGCAGCTGTCAAAAAATTCCATGAGTATTTATATGGGAGAACATTTACTGTTGTCACAGATCACAAACCTCTGTTAGGCGTTGTGGCAGGGGACAAACCAACGCCCACGATCCTGTCACCAAGAATGCTGAGATGGACTGAATTTCTTGCTGCTTATTCATACAAACTGATCCACAGACCTGGTAAAGACATTGGGCATGCAGATGCTTTGAGTCGCTGCCCACTTCCTTCACACATTGAGGACCCTGTTCCTGAGACTCACACCTTTTTCTAGAAACTGTTGCCAAACTTCCAGTACATGCTGCTCAAATTGCCAGAGAGACTGCCAAAGACACTTTATTGGCTCCTGTCATAAGCTGGATTAAGATCTACCTCAACTCACCCAACCTTTTAAATCCAGGCAAACTGAATTATCTGTATTAAGAGGATGTATTTTGTGGGGTAACAGGGTGGTTATTCCTGCAAAACTACAAAAAGAGGTTTTGGAAATGTTACATGAGGGTCACCGGGAATTGTCAGAATGAAGGGATTGGCCAAGAGTTATGTATGGTGGCCAGGTATTGACAAAGTGGTTGAAAACTGGGTTGCATCCTGTCCCAACTGTCAGGAAGTCAGGCCTGCCCCACCTCTTGCCCCCACACAGGAATGCCCATGGTCCAGGATTCACATTGATTTTGCTGGCCCTACCAGAGGGCACACTTTCCTTACTATAGTTGATGCATATTCCAAATGGCTGGAGGTTATCCCTATGGCATCCACCACAACTGAAGCTGTCATCAAACAGCTTAAAAAGCTTTTTGTAACTCACGGGTTACCTGATGTGCTTGGCTCTGACAATGGCCCTCAATTTACATCCAACCCTTTTGAATCCTATTTAGCACAACTGGGTATCAGACATGCCCTGACAGCCCCTGGGCATCCTTCGGCTAACGGCCGGGCTGAACGTATGGTACGATTTACCAAGGAAAAACTTCAGCAATTGGGTCCAGGGATATCACTGAGAGAGTTGAAAAACTTCTCAGTGTTCAGCATATCACTCCCAACCCCTCAACTAATTTAACCACAGCTGAATTGTTGATGGGTAGGAAACTCAGGTCTCCCCTTGATCGCCTTCATCCCACTTATGCACCCAACGCACCACTAGATTCCACTAGTAAAATTCGCACTTTCACTGTGGGTGATTCTGTTTATGCTAAGAACCTCATGGGTGAACCATTATGGATTCCTGCTGAGATAACCCAAATCACAGGCCCCAAGTCTTACAGGGTACAAACGGAGGATGGTGTCTTCTGGAGCAGGCACATTGATCAGTTAAGATCCAGATTGCCTCAGGAGCATCGCTTTTGCTCCTCTCTGGTTCCCATACCTACTGCCTCTTCTAGGGGGGAAGGGAAGGATTATGAGAGTAATCAGCAAGTAAGAATCAACCCCATGTGTAATGAGCTAACACGACAGGAACCATCCCAAAACCTGTCACAATACCAACAACCATTTTCACAAATGGAAGATTGCACATCATTACCTGATTTAGGTGCTGACATTGGGTTGGAGATGGATTGGGAGGAGAGACCAGGTTGTAGTAACCAAACAGGTTCTACCATTACTACAAGTCCAAGTAAGGAAATGTCAGCAGACACATTTCCTCTCTCACAAGGTGAAAACCTTAAAACATCTGAACCACGTAGGTCTCAACGCACACGTAAGAGCCCCACCTATTTAAAAGAATACATTAGATAGGTTGGGGTTTGAGTATGGACTGAACCTAGTGGGGAGGGGTGTTAAGTATGTAGGTTTGAAGTCATTGGTTTAGTTTGAACTGTTCTTGTAAAATATTGGAAATGATTGGTTTAAAAGTGGAAAACCCTGCACTCTGATTGGCTGGCAACTGTGGCTGCTGGCTATAAGTAGCAGCCGCAGCAGCCAAATTGGGTCCGTTCTGAGCTGTAGTCACTAATAAACTAAGAGCTTGAAGCACTCCATGTCTGTCTCTTCATGCAAACTTAACAGTTTTGTTATAGAAATAGCTAGTATACATTTTTATATAAAAGTAAAAATTTGAGGTTTTATGTTACTACCTTATTCTTCTGCTCTGATAGAAGTTAGAAGTCAATGCTTTTCTTTTCTTTTCCCCTTTTTATCTTCCCTCTTCCTCCCTTATTTTCCCCTTATTTTCATTTTTTTGTTCTTTGTACTTCTGTATTTTATATTTTGATAAGCTAATAAAATATATGAATCCTTAAGCAATTTCTGAGAATGCTCTTTACAGTCTCTGCAGTTCCAAAAAACCACCACTAATTTGGATCACTTTGGTCATTTGCTCTCCCTGGGGATAGAGTTAAATGCATCATTGGTTCAGAGATATTGTTTTGCCACAAGTGATCCATATCCAACCCCCCACCTCCAACTTCTGTTGACCCTCAACTAGCACCAATTTAGTGCTGACCATTAGTTGACTAGATTCTTATGTATAGGCTTGAGTAATAACTCTTTCAGAGTTACAACTTAACCTGATCCTTTGTGCCTGACAGCAAATAAACGGTCCAGTCACTTTGGGGCAAGGTCCAACCAGCTATACCCAGTGAGTTCCCAACCAGCTGACTTTGGAAAGATTGTATAGCATTTAGAAGGGCTTCGTAGGCATGAATGCTAGTAACGTTATAGATGTCAATATCAAGGCATGCATTTCATTTGCAGACCTGTTTGACTGGCTACTTTTGTCCCTTGAATCTTGGCTTGTTGCACTAAACCTCAGGTAACAATAATTAATAAAGTTGAGTTAATATTTTTCCACTTTCTGAAACAATTGTGAATTGCACTCCTTGGCCTCCTATTTCCCAGTTAAATACAATTCTGTATTTAACATAGCTGGACAAATTTGAATTATAGGAATATTCTGATAATATTGCATATGTGAGTAAAAATGATTTACAAATTTACACAAATTTACAAGTGCTAAGAGTGCCACGTGGCACTTTCTGATAATACGTTTGCCATCTCATCTAGTTCTTCAAAACGTCTGCTTTCTTTATTTCCTTTTTCCTGTCATTCTTCTACAATTTTAATGATGACACTACATCCTTAGATGATTGTATATGTCAGCTGTGCTCTTAGGTTTTTACTATACAATAGTCTTCTGTCCAAATTTCTACACAAATTAACTTGTTACAATTCCTGACATGAAAAGATTAGACAAGTCCAGGTAGGATAAGACAAGGCTGGGAGGGACTTAGGATCCTAAATCCCTTTGCTTTTTGAGAGTATGCTCAGAGGCTGAATAAATTTAGACTACTTTGAAAACTGGTCTAAATGGAATAAACCAACTAATTTTGTTGGTAACAGACTACTTAGAAAAGCAGAGACTTCAAGGAGAGCTTAGGGTCATTTTAGCAATTCAAAACATTATAATAATGCCACCTACCATGCAAAATGTATTTATCTGAGGTATGGTTTTCAAAGGCTAACTCTGCATTATCACTTGTCCCAAAGGGATCTCTTACAAAATAGTCATTGGAAGCAGGACCTCAAGACAAACAATAGACTGAAAAGAACTTTCCTACTGCCCTCTGATTCTGAAGGAATTGGGGGCAAAATGTCAGGGCAGAGAAGACGTTCCTTCTCACAAGTCAACACATGATATTCTAATTTGGGAATTTTAATACTTCAGTCATATACTTTAGCCTTTTTCTCAGAACAGAAATGAGTGACTTCAATTATGTTTATAGTAAGTCAATGATTAATGAAATGCCATCTGTCTGATGGCTCCAACTATCATTTACTAATGGCTTGACATGGTGCATTACTCTGTGAAGACCATAGTGTTATTGATATATGGGGAAATAACTTCATTAGTCAGTTTGAGCTTATTTTAATACATGCCAGATTACTTAAAAAAACCTTATTAGTTATGGATGCCACATGAGTCCTCTTTATCTGCATATGTTTATGCACATAAGCATACAGACACACAGACACAGAGAGAGAGAGGGACACACACACACACAAACACATATGTATGTGATGAACATAATTCATTCCTCTTCTGATCCAAAGCTTATATGAGGTTTTGGGGTTTGATTTTGACATACATTGTGTCATCTGGGAATGAACTTTCAGAGAAGAATTACAAAACACACTCTAAAAATTAACCACAAAGATTTTAAAAAAGACTTTTTGATCTCAGATTGCCAGATTGTATGAATCAATATACTTATGTGCATCTCACAGCCTGTGCATTTGATTGCTTAGTATATAAAGATTAAACAATGTTGCCAATTAATTTTGTTTTAATTGTGGATGTATATGGGGTTGCTTTGATTTTTAAGCTATTATTTAAAGGATTTCACTTACTACTTTTCAAATCATTTTGGAATTTTAAAAGCTATATTTTAATTACTTGTTTATTTTTTTAAATGCTGAGCTATTCTATTTCTTTTATAGCTATCCACACTTTGAAGTACTGTTCTTAATGAGACAGTCAATACTAATTAATTTTTAAACGTACACCAACATATTCACTCTGCATCTGAAGCAACTTGACTACAAAAGGATTAAAGCCGTCAGCATTAACTACCGGTATATGTATCTCTGTTACTCCAGATATCACTTTTCAAAATCAAGTTGATGAACAAGGTGAAGTTCCTGTTCCATCAATAAACAAAATATATGTATATGAATACTGAGACTTTTAATACATAAGCCTATTGATGAAAGAAGTTGTCATGCCCCTGGTGGAGACTGACTCTGAGGGAGAGGAGGAACAGCCAACAGGTAGTTGAAGTGTAGCTCTGGAGGTTGTGGAGGAGGCTGGGGAAGGGCAGAGGCCAGCTGGGCAGTCAGAGGAGGACCCAGGCCCATCCCCTCCCCATTCTAGGGCACTCAGGGAGGAGAGGATAAGGGAGACACATGGTCTACAGGGGAAGAGAGGGCCTTGATCCTCTTCATAGGCTGCAGCTGTGACAACTGGATAAGAGGACATGTGTATGGGCCACTGCTGGAAACAAAGCATGGTAACATCTCTAGTTCCTCTCTGAGTTTGGCGTCCTTCCCAGTGTGTGTTCTGATATCTGTGATATCTTCAAGCCCTTATCTTGCCTGGTTTCTGTTGTTTTTTACTCTTTATAATTTATAGGCATTTTTAGTTTAGACGGCATTTCCTCCTTTTTGTAACTGCTCATGTGGGAAAAGCAGAAGAAGCCCTGTAAAGATAGGCTGTACATTCCTGGATACTGTGTCTCACCACCTCATATTCAAGCATATTCATTCTGTCTCTGTTTCTCATTTATATTTCCTTCCTTTTTTCCTTTTTTCCTTCCTTCCTATCTTCTCATTTTTGTGTTCTGATTTTCTCTTTCTATCAGAGAAAGATGGATTACTTCCCTGGCTGTAACCCTTTATCATCCTCACAAAAACTCTAATTCTCTTTATATTTATTACTTTATATACTTACTATCACCTCTTTATATATACAGCAATTCTGATATGTTAAATCTTCACAACAATATGGAAAGCAAATATATGACGGTGTTTGGGAGAATTGGAACTGAAGACATTGTAGAAAATAAAGAGGTGGACCTTGAGAGAGAGAGGGAAGATGTGTTGCCAACACAACAAGGAAATACACATTGCAGAAGCCCAGAAGAAGGAATAAGGGTATGAAAATATCTCAGATAGAGCCACACTCCAAATTCACAAGAAGATAAAAAGGGAAGAGAAGAAATGTATTCAGACTTGCAGGATTCTGTTATTACTGATTTATTATGTGCTATAAAGTTGGTGCCCAGTCATAGGGACCACATTTTCACCATGACAATCTGTTCCTAACTAGGTCTTTTTGGTGTTGCACCTAGCACCACTATAATAGAGTCAATTCATCTTGTTTCTATTATTGTAGCCAGTCTTAATAACAGTAGTTTTAGACAAATGTGACATCTGTTTCTAGGTCTAGTCTACCTTTTAGAAATAAATGTATAGATTACAGAAAATGTGTGTGTTTGAGTGTAAGCTATAAATTATAGTTTAAGCAGTTTCAGCTATATCCTAGTCAGGTATTTTCTATTTTGATAAGAAAAGCCTCACCCAGGTTTTCTTCTGGTCTCTTAACCATCTTTGCCTAAACATCTTTGTGCTCTCTCTCTCTCTCTCTCTCTCTCTGTCTCTATCTCTGTCTCTGTCTCTGTCTCTCTCTCTCTCTCTCTCTCTCTCTCTCTGTCTCCCTGTCTCCGTCTCTGTCTCTCTCTGCCTCTCTCTCTCTTTCTCTCTCGGTCTCTCCCTCTCCCTCTCTCCCTCCCTCTCTCCCTCCCTCTCTCTCTCCCTCCCTATCTATTTTTATTATTTTACAAATAAGTGGCGAACATATCCAACATACCTCCCTCTTCTATTTCTCCCCTCAACAACAACCTTGTGATGTGGATTGGGCTGAGAGAGAGTGACTAGCTGAAAGTTATCCAGCTGGATTTCATGCCTAAGGAAGGTATTTGATTTCATGGTCTCCTGCATACTAGCCTACTGCCTTAACCACTAGAGCAAACTGGCTCTATCTCTCCTTTGGGACTTTTTCAATAGGAAAATTATTTCAAAATACTGTTTATTCAGTCAATAACCAACAAAAATACTCTGGAACCATCTGCAAACTGTTTTTTTTTTTTTGGCTTTAACTATGTTAATCCTGACAGGTAGACCAAGCCTAGAAACAAACAGAAGAAGGATTTCAGGAATGTTTCTTCATTGTTATAGGGCATAATAAAGAATTTTGAAGGCTTGCCAGAGTTTCTATAGAAAATCAATAAGATGATCTGGATGAAAGTAAACAAGAACTATAATATAAACAAGGACAGATAATATATTCCTTAAGTCTTGGAAAGCAATATAGTTTTGGAAAAATGCATTCCTGAGTAGTGGGATATAAGAGAGAGGAGAAATAAAACACAAACAGGTTTGCAAAATTATGTTATTATAGAGTCAATAAAGTATAATTCTAATCTTACTGTAGAATCTATTTCCTGATCTAATCTGCTCTGAAGGACTTACAATATCCTTCTGCCTCCTCTTATACTGACCAGAATCAAATGAAGACTATTTGTGTTTAATTCTCATCTCTTCTTCTTTTCCAGAACTTGTTTTTTTTAATTAATGGTTTTTCATTCCTTCTCCAATGCTATGTCCTTATTCCTTTACAAACTCTTAAGTTGTAGTCTCTCCAAAACTTGTGGCAAAATTGACAGAGTATAACTTAATATGAAATAAACATTACTTAGATAATTTTAGCTGTATTGGAATTTGTGGGGGCCATTTTTAGAATGGTTTTAGAAAAAATCAGAATGCTACACACACACACTCTGTGTGTGTGTGTGTGTATGTATGTATGTGTGTGTGTGTATATATATATATATATATATATATATATATATATATATATATATATATATATTGTTTTAGATTTTCACGGTAAAGGTATGTAGGTCTTGGTGTATTCGGTCTTGTCCGTGTAAGATTGAGAATACCTTGGCAGCGTTTGACGAAATCTCATCCGTCATCTTCAGGCTGGTGTCTTCAGCTTCGTTCTCCTGGGAGAAGTGTGTGATTGTGGCTGTTTTCCCTTTTAAACTCTAGAGTTGGCTGTGTTGTTACTTCTTGATTGGTTTGTGGAGTTGATGTATGCAGATTGGATGGCTTTTTCCTGAGACCCTGTGTGGCTGAGGTGCTGGCTGTGTGTCTCTCAGCCTTTTGTGTTGTAACGACCTGGGTAATGGGCTGTGTGATGACCTTCTGAGTTCTATTGTTGTGACGTCCTGGGTGTGGTGCTGTAATCTCCTGGGTCGTTGTCTGTGCTGCAACCTCCTGATGTTTTGTGTTGTGATCTCCTGAGTTCTGTGATGTAGTATCCTGGGTGGAAGGCTGTGATGTGGCATTCTGGGCCTTGGTTTGGCTCGAGTTTGAGGTCTGGCTATGTGTTTATAGCGTGTGTCAGTTTGCTTAGTTTGGGGTTGGAGGGTGGCTGGAGAGCACTGAACACTGAACACTTCAACGGATGATACTTCCATACCAGACATCTGGGCCAATCAACAAACGAGTCCCAGCCATGAAAACCAACACGGACCCAAAATAACACATGATGCCACCACCAATCTCCCTCACCAGATTCAAACCCAAGCCCACCCCACAGACAAAGGCAACCACCATCCAGAAACCAGACCATAGCTGCAACTCCAGCTGCTACACCCCCCTCTGACCCCCAAACTAAGCAAACTGACACACGCTATAAACACATAGCCAGACCTCAAACTTGGAGCCAAACCAAGGCCGAATGTCACATCACAGCCTTCCACCCAGGATACTACATCATGGAACTCAGGAGATTACAACACAAAACCTCAGGAGGTTGCAACACAGACAACAACCCAGGAGATAACAGCACAAGACCCAGGATGTCACAACAATAAAACTCAGAAGGTCATCACACAGCCCACTACCCAGGTAGCTACAATACAAAAGGCTGAAGGACACACAGCCACTACCTCAGCCACACAGGCTCTTACGAAAAAGCCAACCAATCAGCAAACATCAACTCCATCAACCAATCAAGAAGCAACAACACAGCCAACAACACAGCCAACCAATCAGCAAACACCAATTCCATCAACCAATCAAGAAGCAACAACACAGCCAACAACACAGCCAACCAACTTGCTTACAGCAGAGCCAGCACACCACACCTCCCCTCCAGTATTTATAGAGAGAAGGCAGCTCAGATCACGCTTTGCTGGCACAAGCACAAGGCCGAAGACACCAGCCTGAAGATGGCGATTGGGATCTCATCGAAACATCGCCAAGGTACTCTCAATCTTACATGGGACAAGACCCGAATACACCAAGACCTACATATATATATATATATATATATATATATATATATATATATATATATACATACACACACATACATACTGTTTGAAAGAAATTGAAAGCCTGTGTTAACAAGGAGACTGGTCCTTGTTTAATAATATAGGACTATGATCAACTGAACCAGAAAAATCATAGTCTCAGCATGGTTTTTTTGTTAAATTATTAAATATCCAGAAAATTAATGTAAGATAAATTAATTAAGTCTTCAGCAAAAATAGTGAGACCCAGTTTGGTTAAGACACCAGGCTAAAAACCAGGAGACTGCGAGTTCTCATTCTGGTTCTGCCTTATGAAAGCCGGCTTGATGATTCTCGGCCAGTCATTCTGGGGAAATAGAAGGAGGAAGGAGTATTAGCCATCTTGAATATTTACAAAAATAACAAAGGCAGCCAAATAAATAAATAGTACTCCTACATGGGTAGTTTTTGCCAGAAACAGTCATGTGACTGCGGGACTCTGCAATAGTTGTAAACGTGAGCTGGTTGCCATGCACTTGAAATGCAGTCATATGACCCTGAGGAAGGGAAGTGTGACAAAAATTAAACAAAGCCTCATAAAGTCCCCTTTCTGAGTCTGTGGTAACTCTAAACGATCAATTATAAGGTGAGGACTATATATAATACTTTTTATACTATAATATGTATTAATTGAGGGAAGGAAAGAGCATGTGAATAAGCAGACATAAAAATTTCAGACCATTTTTTCCATAACAAAAAGAAAATATGTAATTGATAATAGCTCAGAGCTACCTTTTTTCTGTTCATCTATTTTGAGATTTTTAGATTTTGTATATAGATAGGCATACATGGTTCAGCTATATACTTTGAAGTTGTCAGTTCTGAAACATGTTTACCACTTCACATGTGTTTGTGTGAACTGAGTCAAATATTTCATTTGTCCTCCTAGATCATCTAGCAGGGACACAACTGAAAGCTCATTACAGATGAACTATTTCAGTTTCAACAAGACATATATTTTGCTTTTGAACAACCTACTTACTGTATGTATAATTGCCTCTCATTTGCAATGCAAATAATATTAAGTTTTAAGTAATCTGCCTTCATATGGTATCATTTTCAGAACATTAACCTGATTTTAGACATACTATTCATCATTCTCCTTGTTTCTTTAATTTCCATTACCTTCCTGCTCACATTTTAAAGTCCTTGTACAATTTGTAGAATTCTCAGAATGGCTTATATTAAAATCTATTTTATTTTATTTAGTAAGAAGAAAATTGCAAAGATTTTCCTAGGCTAAATTGTGTAACTAATAAAACATCAAAGAAACGTGATTAAAGGAATACAAGATAGTTTATATAAATGCTACCAAGTGATTGTACCTGATGTGAAAAATTTAGTATAGTAAAGATTTAAAAGTTTAATGGTTTTAGAAAGCAAATTGTCCGAATATTTCTCCCTCTAAAGCTTGTGACCATTTTTCTACAATATTTGCTCAAGAAGTATCACTCTGGCTATACTGGGGATAAAGGATATTAGATTCCAAGTCCCATCTTTTACTGACCATTGGCCAGAGGCTGATGATGGCCAGGAGCATCTTAGGTCATAGATTATTCACCGACATTTGTTTCCAAATTCTATAGAAATAAAAATGCTGAAAAAGAGTTGCAATTGTATCTTTAGAGTGATCTATCCCTTCTCCTCCATCATCCTTCCAGCATTATTTTGCTAAATGATTTCAGCTGGAACTTAACAGAAATAATCCAGGATCTTGGATTTGAATTAATGGTTTTAATGAAACTGAATGATGAACAGCTCTGTTTCTATTCCTTTCAAATATGGCATGAATTGACAACCATCACAAAATACTAGACCTTCCCTGCCAGATTTCCTCTCAAGAGAAATGAAGCTGGTTTCATTGGGGACTGCTTTTAAAAGAATTTAAAGTTAGTCTATATGATTTTGAATGGAAAATGGTTTATTTTTTATTGTCTTTTTTATCCATTTGAACATGCATTATATATTATTTGGTTTGGGATAAAAAATGTTTGATATATACAGCATTCAATATACAGTATTTGATATTGAATTCTTTTCATTTATTTATAGTATGATTCCATGAATGAATTTGGCAGAGCAGCCATAAAGGCCTTGGAAAGGTTTTCAAGTGTCCTGATATGTCTATTCCTACAAAGATCTGAATAGTACAATAGCAATAGCACTAACAATAGACTTATATACCACTTCATAGTTCTTTTACAATCCTCTCTAAGTGGTTTACAGAGTCAGCATATTTCCCTCAACAATCTGGGTCCTTATTTTACCAACCTCGGAAGGATGAAAGCCTGAGAGTCAACATTGAGCTGGTCAGAATTGAACTCCTGGCAGTGAACAGACAGATAGCCTGCAATTCTGCATTCTAACCACTACACCACCACAGCTCTTATTGTATTTTCTGTGACATTCAATGGACTTTGGCTCTATGGACTTTGAAGAAGCAGGGTACAAAGTGCATTAATATTTTTAAACCTGATGCTCCAAATGTATTGCAGAAGATTCCTGAGAATATCCTTGGGGTCCCGTCTGCTGGCCAGTGCCGGCTGGCGGTTCCCCGATGATGAGCCTTTTCTGTCGCGGCCCCTGACCTCTGGAACCAACTCCCCTTGGGGCTCCGCTTGGCCCCTAATCTCCACACCTTCCGCCATGATCTGAAGACCTGGTGATTCGACCAATCCGGGCTGTGACCCTCTGTGGGTGGGGTGGTTTTATGCTTTTAGCATTTAACTTTTGGGCTTGTTTAGTTTAATTTTTTTCTTAACTATTTATTATTGTATATACTGTTGATGTTTTAGCTGTGAGCCACCCCAAGTCTTCAGAGATGGGGCGGCATACAAGTCCCAAAAATAAATAAAATAAATAAATAAATGGTTTGCCAAGAAAACAAACAAATGGATCATTCAATAAATCAGCTTAAAGTTCTCACTTAAGGCACAAACGAGCAAGCCAAATTGTCATTCTTGAAATATATTATGAAAGACCTAGCTCTCTGTAGAGAGTTCTAATATTGGAAAAGGTATTATTATTATTATTATTATTATTATTATTACTATTATTATTTGAACTTGTATGCCGCCCCATCTCCGAAGACTCGGGGAGGCTCACAGCTAAAAAACAGAGACAATAAATACTTAAAAAACGATTAAACTAAATTACAAGCCCAAATCCTAAAAACAAATTTGCAATAATTAACATTAAAACTTCCCCAAGGAGGGGTCACAGCCCGGGTTGGTCAAATAACCAGGTCTTTAACTCACGGCAGAAGGTGCGGAGGTCAGGGGCCAGGTGGAGCCCCAAGGGCAGTTGATTCCAAAGGTCAGGGGCCGCGACAGAATAGGCTAGACCACCAGCTGGCATTGGCCCGCCGAAGGGACCTTGAGGAGTCCTTGCCTATGTGCTCGCAGGTAGAATGAAAGAGAATGAAAGACAATCAGCAAAAAGGAGATAAGCTCAGTTATAATTGCCATGAGTGCACTATTGAAAGACGTAAAAAAAAACATATTAGGGACAGATTATTGTGAAGAAAATCCATCTATGTGTTTGCTAAAAATTGACATTGACTTGATGGTGCATAATCAAGCAAGCAAACTTTATGGAAAAACTATCACCTTGAAAAACAGTCGGCATCCACTCAAAGCAGAGTAGAGCAGAAAATCAACTCCACAGGAAGACTGCAAGTATTGAAAGTTGTTGTTACGTTAACAGATTCTTGCAAGCCTGATTGTGCAATCCTTCCCCCCCCCCACTTTTTTTTTATTCATATTTATATGCCGCCCTTCTCTGGAGACTCAGGGCGGCTTACAATTTTTGGAGCACAACCCAATGCACTCAGCAATAGCCTTCATTCCATTGTATATGCCTGCTTATTACTAGGGCTTTTTTGCCCCCCCCCCAAGCGGCATTTTTACAAGGTCAGCTTATTGCCCCCAACAATCTTGGGTCCTCAATTTATCTACCCTGAGAGGATGGAAGGCTGAGTCAACCTTTAGCCTGGTGGGATTCGAGCCTACAGTAATTGCAGGCAGCTGGAATTAAGTGCTAGGTGTTTAACAGCCTGCACCACCAAGACTCTTATAAATCACATAGGCATTTGCATGAGATGCTTTCAAATATTATAAGCTATATTAGACACACAAATACATATACATAAATACAGACTAGCAGAGAGAATTTTAAATAAAGCTACAGTGCTGAAGTATTGAAATATAAAAAATACTAAGTATAAAATACTAAACTCTGCATATCATAGTGTTATGTTTCTCTATACATCACTCCTACTAGTTTTTATGCTTTCTCTTTCTTTAGATGACCTCTTAGATTAAATTGCAGCCTGCAGTCAATTCCTATTAATTCAAAACAATATTTATACATAGATCATACTAATACTACCTAGATCCGTACCAATCGGGCTTCCGACCCGGGTATAGCACGGAGATGGCATTGGTCACACTGGTTGATGATCTCCTGAGGGCTCGGGACAGGGGATTTTCCTCTGTCCTGGCCCTGTTAGATCTCTCAGTGGCTTTCGATACTATCGACCATGGTATCCTATTGTGGCGTCTCGGGGGGTTGGGAGTGGGAGGCACTGTGTTGCAGTGGTTCACCTCCTTCCTCTCAGGATGCTCGCAATCGGTGTTGGCAGTGGGGCAGAGGTTGGCACCAAGGGCCCTCACTTGTGGGGTCCC
The DNA here is from genome assembly GCA_009733165.1 of Naja naja. NCBI lineage: Eukaryota > Metazoa > Chordata > Lepidosauria > Squamata > Elapidae > Naja > Naja naja. The sequence goes on from CM019153.1 coordinate 13,787,263, forward strand.
TCAGGGGTTGGTCCTCTTGCCCCTTCTGTTCAACATCTATATGAAGCCATTGGGCGAGATCATTCGTGGCTTCGGGGTGAAGTATCATCAGTACACTGATGATACGCAGTTATACATCTCCACCCCAGGCCACATCAGTGATGCCCTCTCCGTGATGTCCTGTTGTCTGGATGCGGTACGGATCTGGATGGACAGAAACATGCTTTGGCTCAATCCAGCCAAGACAGAGTGGTTGTGTATACAGACATCTCGGCCCAGTCAGGAGATTCCATCTTTAGTCATGGGGGGAGAGATATTGCCCCCCGTGGACAGGGCACGGAATCTGGGGGTCCTCCTGGACTCACAGCTCAGGCTGGAGGAGCAGGTGGGAGCCATGGCCAGGGGGGCTTTTGCCCAGGTCCGGCTGGTTTGCCAGTTACGCCCTTACCTGGACCATGATGCCCTGCGCACAGTCACTCAGGCACTTGTCACCTCTCGGCTCGACTACTGCAATGCTCTCTATCTAGGACTGCCCTTGCATACCATCCGGAGGCTTCAGCTGGTGCAGAATGTGGCCGCGTGGGTTGTGATGGGAGCTTCCCGGTACTCCCATGTTACACCCCTCCTGCATGGCCTGTATTGGCTACCGGTTGCCCTCCGAATGAGATACAAGGTTTTGGTATTGACATTCAAAGTCCTACGAGACATGCGTCCAGGTTATTTACAGGAGCGTCTACTGCTGGCATCGAATACCAACCTCCCTGTACGAGCACACAGGCAGGGACTCCTCGGCGTGCCATCTACGACCCAGTGTCATTTGGCAGTATCACGGGGGAGGGCCTACTCTGTGGCGGCTCCCGCTCTGTGGAACCAACTACCTCTGGGGCTCCGCCTGGCCCCTGACCTCCGCACTTCCGCCACAATTTAAAAACCTGGTTGTTTGAACAGGCTGGGCTGTGCTGACTCCTCGGGGGGGCGGGGTTTGATTTCATCACATAAATTATAAATGGATTTTTAGTTTAATTTGGCTTGGTTAATTTAATTCTATTTTAGATAATTAATTTATTGTGTTGGTTTTAGTTGTGAGCCGCCCCGAGTCCTTTTTGGACAGGGGGCGGCATACAAGTCAAATTAATTAATAAATAATAAATAAATAAATAATATTAATATTATGTTTCTAGAGCTAATTTGAACAGATTTAGGAATAAGATAATTACTTCATTTCTTACCTCAATCCCCAAATCCACCAATGGAAGCCAAATACAAAAGTGATCATCTGAAGCCAGATACAATATTGGTTTAGAAACAGAGATAGTCACCTATACTTATCACATAAGCCACTTGTTGACATAATCAAGTCCTACTTATACATTTGAAATCTTTGCCTATTACAGAATCATGTTTCTAACCAAACTAAAAGAAATAAGCTGCTTTGTAAATTCAAAGAAACCTTTGCCAATGTATTGGCAATCATCCAGAGAGCAATCAACTTGCTATTCATTCTTGACTTTGAAGACCTTATTTACATTCTACTATCATTTTAGGTCATTGTTTTCCCCAATTAGGGCCTTAAAATAATATTTAAATGTAGAAACCAAAAATAGCTATTGCCTAGAGTGTAATTCTCATATAAATAACTTTTCAGAACATATCTTTTGGGATTAAATCATTCAGTCAGGGTTAATCATATTAAATCTTTGTACTTCATTTTAACTAAATTGAAGCTTGGGCTATTAGTATGCAACTTTCAAGTGTACAGTTTGGTTCAATTATCATTTTCATTGCTAAGTAAATGTTATTCTAGAGTGGGCTTAACAATACTGCAGTATTTCAGATTTCTATGCTTGCTATCTATAGCATACTTATAAATTCCATTAAGGCCAACTTACTATTTTTCACATCTTTATCCATTCAAATGTAGTATTTAACCCAGGTCAGTCTCACAAATACACTTCCTGTTTTAGTGGTAAAATTATATCAATAAAATGAGTCACAGTTCCCTTTTCATTTTTTTAAAAATACCTTTTATTCAAAGTTTTAACTACTATAGTAAAAGAAAAACAGAAAGAAAGAATGAAAGATGCAACAGAGCAAGTGAGAAAGAAAAAAAATAGAAACTAGTTAACAACTACAGAATAAATTTTTATAGTTATCTTAACTCTAAACTGTAAGGAAATCTAATAAATGCTTTCCAGGAAAGACAAGAAACAATGGATGGAAGCCAGTCAAGGAAAGAAGCAACTTGGAATTAAGAAGAAACTTCCTAACAATGAGAACAATTAACCAGTGAAAGAGCTTTGCCTTCAGAAGTTGTAGGTGCTTCATCACTGGAGGTTGTTAAGAAAAGACTGGACAGCCATCTGTCTGAAATGGTATAGGGCCTCCTGCTTGAGGTTGGATTAGAAGACCTCTAAGGTCCCTTCCAGCTCTATTCTGGTTGAACAGTTTATATAGAACACTGGGATTTTTAACCATCCTCAAACAACCAACTTTATATTCTTTCCTGTTGAATAAAACAATCTTGCTATTTCATATATTCAAATAATTATTGGTCCTTGTCATGAAATTCTTCAAACTTCAAGAAGCTTCTTTTGTAAGTTCAAGAAGAAATTATTCTCTGGGACTGACATTTTTATTTCGCTCTTAATTTTTAAATTCTCTCTCTTTTTTTTAATCCAATGACAAATTTTGCTCATGTTCTTCTCCACAATCACATCAGTTACGTTTTGTTGCAAATTATTTTCTATAACAATTTCTTCTGGGACCAGACTATGATAACACACAGCTGACATTAATACTTTAAAATTAATTTCACATTCAAATATTCAAAATTGAATATTGCAATAATTTAATCTATTTCAAATTTTCTATAGACAAAACCTCATCTTCTTTCTTGCTATTTATTTTAAAACTTGCAAAGATACAGCTTTATTTTTTATATTAATGATAGAAATCACTTACCTGGATTTGTCATTTTAAAGATGATCTACAGTGGAACTTCGGGTCATGACCATAATCCATTCCCGGACTCCGGTCGCGACCCGATTTGGTCATGTCTAGAAGCATGACTGACTATGCATGCGTGCAGTCGAAAGCAATGGTGGCAAAGGGGAAATTGGCATGGAAAGGGAATCTTTCCATGCCAATTTTTGCCACCCCGTGAATCAAAATCACCTGATTCAAAAATCAGGTGAATTTTTTGTTCGCCACCTGATTTGGTCGCTAACAGGAGTGTTCACACCCCAAGGTTCCACTGTATTTTAAAACAGTTAATAAGCAATTTTTGAAACTGGTTAGCAAAGGAAGTGTGAAATCAATTTTCCTGAAGTCTCAGACAAGGGATAGAACAAGAATCGAAACTTTTCTTATCTATCAGTCAAGGGAGCACAATGTGGTCAATCTCACATGGGATTCAAAAATTTTTACTACTGGTTCTTTTTTTTTTTTATAAGAAGTTTTATTTTTCCAAAAACACAAACATAACAAACAAACATACAACACATAGATCCATATCAATTTCAAGTATGTCGGTCGGTCAAAAATCACAGTGCCTACCCCTCGTTATTCATACTCAATATTACAAAAAAGAAAAGCTATAATCATTATTATTAATCCTTTATCATATTATAATCTCTATATTATTTCAACAGTTCTATCTATCTTTATATTCCCAAGAATACATTACCAAACTTTTTGTCTAACCATTGATAGAACATATTCCATATCTTATAAAACTGCTTTTCTTCTTGATCCTAATTTCAAATGTTAATCTACTCATTTCGCACAATCCAAAATCTTCTTAATCACTTCCTCCTAGGTGTCTTATCATTTCTCCAGTTTTTAGCAAATACAATTTAGCGGCTGTCAATACATTAACAATCAGATATTTCAGTTCTTTGTTAAATGTCTCTGGTACAATTCCCAACAGGAATATCTCAGGTTTCAAGTCTATATGTTGTTGTGTCATTTTTTCCAACCACATGTGGATTTTAGTCCAGTATCTTTTAGCATCAACGCAAGTCCACCACATGTGGTAGTAGGAGCCAGGTATCTGATGGCATTTCCAACACTTATCCGATTTATCCTTGAACATTCTTGCAATCCTTCTCGGGGATAGGTGCCACCTGTAAAACATCTTATACAATTTTTCTTTATATGCAGTTGACATTGTCATTTTATAATTCTGATCCCACAGTGTTTGCCATCTGTCTAAATCTATCCCATAACCAAAATTTTCCCCCCAAGCAATCATTGTTTCCTTAACCTGCTCCTCTTCCATTCTAACTTCTAATAGATAACCATAAAGTTTTTAATCATTTTTTCGTTCGTGCCCATCAAAATTTTGTCCAATTCAGTTTGCTTTTTATAAATCCCTTCAGTCTTAACATCCTCATCATATCTGGATTGTACTTGCAAATATGAAAACCAATTCATTTTTATACCTTGTTCTTGTAGTGTTTGCATCGATTTGAGTTCACCCTTTTCATTTAAAATCTCTTCATATCTAACTGTTTGTTCCTTCTTGTATATTATTGCATATGAAAAAGCTTCAATAGTAGATACCCATAATGGAATTTGTATATAATGTTGTTTTCTGTTTTTTCCAATTTAAAAACAAAGCTTCTAACATAGTGTCTTCTAAAATATCCTTGTTTTTTAGTTCCCTTATACCATAAGAAAGCATGCCATCCTAATAATAGATCATGACCCTCTAAAGTTAACAATCTATTGTTTCTCAATGTTATCCATTCTTTTCACCCACATCAGGCTTGCAGCTTGATAATACAATTCCCAATTTGGTAGTGCGAATCCCCCTCTTGACCTTGCATCTTGTAGTAGCTTAAATTTAATTCTTGGCTTTTTGCCCTGCCATATGAATTTTGATGTGATTTTATTTAAATCTTCAAAGTATTCTTTCCCAAGTCTAATTGGAATTGTCTGACATAAATATAAGATTCTGGGTAAAACATTCATCTTAACTGTCGATATTCTGCCAATAAGAGATAATTGCATATTTTCCCATCTTTCAAGATCTGTCGCTATCTGCTGTTTGAGTTTTATATAATTACCGTGTTTCCCCGAAAATAAGACCTACCCCGAAAGTAAGACCTAGCACTATTTTATAAACCTGCCCTAATATAAGACCTACCCCAAAAATAAGACCTAGTGTAAATCTCTAGTTCCAGGAAGACTTTTCAGGGAGCAACCGTGCACCCCAAACACCCCCCCTACACACTCACACCCACTATTTGGCACCATAAATATATAAGACCTACCCTGAAAATAAGACCTAGTGTGTTTTTGGGAGCCAAAAAAAATATAAGACAGTGTCTTATTTTCGGGGAAACACGGTATCTTCTTTCAATGTACTGCATCTTGGTGTTATATTTATTCCCAAATATTTAACTTTATTTGCAATCTGAATCTCTAATAAATCTTCTAAATCTTTCTTGCGTTTTGCTAACATATTCTTTGTTAGGATCTTTGTTTTGTCTTTATTAATTTTTAAACCTGCCACCATTCCATATTCTTCTATTTGTTCTATCAACTTAGGTGCTGATTTAAAAATTTTTTACTACTGGTTCTGTGGGCTTGGCTTGGTGGACTGGCATGGCCCATGGACTGGGGTTGGCAGCAGGAAGGAATTTAAAATCTCCATTCCCACCCCATTCCTGGGGAGGTTACTGCAAAATCAGGGCAACTAAATGCTTTCCAGCTCCGTTCTCCTGTGCAGGGCAACTAAAGAAGACCCAGCCGATCAGCTGGGACTTGGGAGGCAGAGAATAGATGGGGCGAGGCTAGTCAGAGGTGAAATTTGCTGGTTCTCTGAGGTACTCAAAATTTCTGTTACCAGTTCTCGAGAACTGGTCAGAACCTCCTGCATACCACCTCTTCAATTGAGCCTTAGGCCAGTTAATCTTTCGTAGCTTTATGTGGTAGGCAATGGTAAACGGTTTCTAAAAAATCTAGATGAAAAACTTCCCCAAGTTTATTCCCACGGTAAGCCAATCAGGCAATCCTTCAGAATGCTGAGAACTGCTCCCTTCCCTATTTTCAGGCTATATGACCCAAAGTGGAGCTGTTGGGGAAAGGGTTGGAAGAAATCTACAAGGCATGTTCAGCATGCTTTCCATATTTTGTTTGAATGTACATGAAGGAATAATATTTCATCTCATTCTGGACTGCCAATCTACCCCACTCCTCTCCCAGGTTCCTGATAGCATTGCCAACCACTGAATCTGTTCACTGTAGTTTATAGTTCTACTATAAAGAACCATATGTACATCTCTGCAAGGAAGGATCATTACTAAGTTTTATAACTTCTGCCATAAATGAAGTCTTGTCATCTGTGCATTCAATTTAAATATCTCTTAGTTTTATTTCAGAACAGTGGAAGTTAATAATAAATATCATCTTTGTTTCCTAATTTTTTACGGAGTTGATTTAAATACTCTTGACAGTTCCAATCCATTCCCCCCCAACTGAGCTGACAAGCATGACAAGTATCTCTGCATACAAGTTCTCAATTATGCATAATCCAATGTTTTCTAGGGTTTTAATTGAATCACTAGTCTCAAACTTGTTATTTTTAATTTACAACATTTGATTTCTGACACTGGCCCCTCTATGTCATAAATTATGCAGAAAAGAGCCTTGGTTGTGTTGGTGATTAAAAAAAACTAATTAGGCATAATTAAAAAAGAAAAGAAAAGAAAACAGAGATCTCTTAAATATGTGCAATGTTCCTCTGTAGGAGAGTTTATGTCAGTCCAACTGCTTGCCTATACCGCCCCCACCCCAAACATATCTTTCTAAGAGATTATGTTCAGTTCAGTACAATTTGATTGATTTTGACACAAATGAAAGAAAATGTAAGATTTTTTTCTTCCTGCATATATGTATCAGAAATTGCATTACATGGCCTGTTGATGTGAATTTCTCCCACAGCTCATTGAAAGTAATTTTGTTAAGTGGGCAAGAAAATGGATGTGAAGAAAACTGAATAGAATCCAAGATTTTTCTTGGCACTAGCAGCTAAATTCAAGCATGGTGTGTGTGTGTGTGTGTGCGTGTGTGTGTGTGTATGCATGCATGCACACACTCATATACATATATACATATATACAGACATAGCTATAGATATTTTTAAGAGAGTATAATTATAGTGGAATTAACTTTTTGGACTCTCACTAATACTGTTTCTAAGATAAATACAAACAGCTTAGAAGAAAACACAGTCCATGATGGAAATAATTGTGGAACCAGTAAAAATCCATGACAAGATTAAAATACAACAATTGGTTTCCTTTAACTGAATTCATGATGCTTCAAGAGCATATATCACCAGCCACATGACAGATTAAATCAAGCTGCTTCAAGCATACTAAATCAAAATAAAGCTTTTCTTCCCTTGTTGAAACCAGGTTTTGAAGAAACCAGGGAAATGAAAAGGGAAGATGTAAAAGCAAATCAAAAATTGAATTCTGCTTATTTTCCTTGCATGCAAAGCAATCATCTTTGCTTTGGGGTGCACACCAGTACCAATATTCTGGTTTGAAATTACTAAAATATAGCAAATGTACTGCTTGCTCAGCATTTACTTTGACTTTGACTTTGACTTCAATGTGCATCTAATTTCATAAAATAAACTGGTCTTATTAACCTAAACAGAGATTAGTATAGATCCCAAGAAGTTTGCTCAAATGTGCCATGTTAGGGTTTTCAGTAGAAAAAAATTTCAATATGGATGAGAAATTTCAGGGTTAGGAGCAAGCTTCAAAGGCCTGATTAAATGGGGGAAAATCTGCATAATTTAAGACTATCTGTTGTGGTGAAGTTTATATAACTTATAATAACAAGATACCTAGTTTTCCATGATAAATAATCACAGCTGGTTTGGAGGCAACAGAAAGAAAGTGTTTGCATGTTATACTTTCTAAATGGTGCTTCTTATAGTCTAAAGATTTCGTAGTCAGGATATGATAGTGAAACTGAAAGGTTGAAGACCCAAATATAACGATGGATGAAAACAAACATGTATAAAATAGAAAAACCACTGGTAATTTTTATAAATATCTTTGAGGTTTCTGTTGTTGTGATGTGGAAGTATACTCTCCATAAACAATGGTCTTGGGAGTGTTTCTTCTTTATATGAATTAGGGAGATTTTTGAGGGTTGAGGGATCAAAAGTTTTCAGGATATTCTGAAAAAAGGCCTTCCATTCTGCCTTGATTTATTTTGTCCTTTTAAATATTTTTATCACTTTTCAAAACTAGTGACTTTAAATCAAGATAGAAGTTTCTTCATTGTATTGCTCTGCTTTCCCACTCTTGGTGCCCTTTCCAGGTGTCTGGTCTCCTGGACCTCACAAATGAAATGTGGCAGGAGATATATGTTTTGTACTGCACTTTGGCAGCAAACTATGTGTTAGCATTACCCAGCCAACCCTTAGTAGAGTCAGGTTTAGTTATTACTGAACAGGAAAACAGGAAATGAAAGCTAGACTGGGAAATTAAGAAAACATCTTGGAAGAAAGCAATGGCAAAGCAGCTCTGTGGTGTTGCTAAGGAAGTTACATGGACATAATTAGATAGTCACCAGGGTTAGAGCTATATTCAATAAGGGGAAAAAAGCAATATTTTTGGAACCAGGAATATTTAAACCACTATGAAAAGTATGTCAAAGGGTATAAGTAATGATAAACTGGAACCATTTTATTCAGTCCCTCAAATTACTAAGCAGTTTTTTCTCTTCAAATGAAGAAAGATGATGGGAAAATTATTTCATTTTTGTTATGTATGTAGGTTTGAATGTTATTGGTTTATTTGAACTGTTCTTGTAAAATGTCAAATGGTATTGGTTTAAATAGTGCGGGAAGAAACCCTGCACTCCTATTGGCTGGCAACCACGGCTGCAGGCTATAAGAGGCAGCCGTAGCCAAGCCAGAACGGGTCCATTCGAGCTGTAGTCACTTAATAAACTCTTTGCTGGAACTCCTCGCGTCTGACTCTTCATGCAGACTTAACACTGGCGACAGGATGGGATTTCCTGAAGAGAAGACACGCCGAAGAACAAGCAACAGAGCGAGCTGCGCTGAACACCCCCAGCCCCGCTCGATCCGGCGGCGGAAGACTGGGAATCGATGGCGGATCGCCCAGATGTACCTGGAAGGAACGACCTACGACATCCCCGAGAGACGGAAGAGGGCGGTATTGCACACGCGGTCCGCAGTCTTCAAAATGGCGAAGGCGAGCGGGAGCTGCAGAGCTGAAGGTAATGGAATGGCCCGATTTAGAGAAACTTTAAGAGCCCATTACGCCTCACAAGTATCGTCGCCTCATTAAGAGACACAATTTTACCGTCGGGATCAAGGGGAAAGCGAGAATGTTAATGACTTCATGGCAAGTTTAAGGGACATTGGGGTGCTTGTGATTTTACCAACTTAGAAGAGGCCATGCGTGATCGGTTTTTTTAGGCCTAAAGATAAGGTCTTACAAAGCAAACTGTTAATGAAACCTAAGATCACATTTAAAGAGGCCATTGAAGAAGCTGTTTCAGCGGAAGCCACCAAGTCCTCAGCAGCGGCCATGAAAAGATTAACAAGGCCTCAAGCCAGGCCTCAAGCCATTCTGATGGGGAAAAATCCACAACAGCCCATTAATAACAAATAGACTCTGATTCAGATGGCAGTGAGGCAGAGGAGGATTTTAGACTCAGAATGGAGAAGAAGAGAAAAGACTCTGGGAAAAACAGGCAAGGATTCTCTTGCAGAGGCTGTGGGGGGGCCACCCCCACACTGAATGCAAGTTCTTTGACTCCATCTGCCTACGTTGTGAGAAACGGGGTCACATAGCCAGAGTCTGCAAATCATCCAGAACTCCACCTAGTAGGAAAAAATTTCCTGACAAAGACTTTAAGCCCAACAATTTCCTTCAAAAGATGGGGCAAAATTCAGAAGCAAATGGCAAGAATGAAACTCACTAAACAATCACTATTGGTCATTCTTCACCCTAAAAGCAGAAAAGTACACGTGAAGGTTTATTGAAGGAAGGCCTTGCCAAATGGAAGTGGACTCAGGCTCTTATTTATCTATGGTGTCCTGGGACACTATCCACAGACTCTTTCCCAACATTCAGAAGAAGCATTTCCAGAAGCAAGCACTGACTCTTAAAGACTACCAAGGGAACAAGATTCCAGTAGTTGGAGTGAGAGATTTCAACATGCAGTTTAAAGGCCACACCACAAGCGTTGCCTCTGACCATCGTGGACAAGGATGAGCCCAAGCTTGCTGGGACTTGGTGGTTCAAGCCACTAGGCATCGAGGTGACTGGCATCAATCACGTGAGCAGCTCTGAATGGGAGGAGTCCTTGAAGTCTGAGTTTCAGAGGTCTTCAGCGAAGGACTGGGCAAGTATATGGGGACCCCTATTGCTTTCAGCCTAGACCCCAAAATATATGGGGACCCCTATTGCTTTCAGCCTAGACCCCAAGGTGCCCCAATTCGTTTAAACCCACGGAGGGTTCCATTTGCTTTAAAGAAAAAATTGATGCACAATTAGATAAACTTATTGCTCAATGGGTTTTAGAGCCTACTGACCACTCCAGATGGGAAACACCCATAGTCACACCAGTCAAGGCTGATGGGTCAGTAAGAATTTGTGGTGACTATAAGGCACACTAACCATGCTGCAGCAGGCATACCCAGTACCAGTTGTGCATCATCTGCTACATTCACTTGGCAGGGGTACAGTATTTGCCAAACTGGACTTGGCTCAGGCATATCAACAATTAACAGTTGATGATGCCACTGCAGAGGCACAAACAATTGTGACTCATAGAGGTGTCTTCAAATGTAAAAGACTACAATTTGGGGTAAGCGTGGCACCTGGCATTTTTCAAAGTCTTATGGAAAGAATGTTGCAAGGACTGCCAGCGGTAGTGCCTTACTTTGATGATGTGTTAATCTCTGCTGAAAATGACACTCAGCTTCAAGAGACTCAGAGAAGTCCTTACCAGATTCAGAAAAGCGGGTTTAAAAGTCAAGGAAGACAAATGCACACTCAAAACAGACAGAGTTGAGTTCCTGGGGTACATGATTGACAAGCATGGCATCCACCCTACTGATGCCAAGGTTAAAGCAATCAAGAAGCCCCTAAACCTAGATGCAAGACAGATTTGCAAGCCTTCCTTGGACTTATTAACTTTTATCACATGTTTCTACCTCACAAGCATCCATTGCTGAGCCTTTACATCGCTTGCTTGATAAGAAGGCTGTTTGGATCTGGGGAGGAAGGAACAATCAGCATTTAACAGTATTAAGAGACTAATCACATCTGATGCTGTATTGATACAATTCTCTGAGAATTTGCCTGTTGTTCTGACTTGTGATGCATCCCCTTTGGAGTGGGGGGGGGTTTGAGTCACAGGCTTCCCAGTGGAAGGGAAGCCCCTATTGCATTTTACTCTGCACTTTGTCCAAAGCAGAGAGGAATTATAGCCAACTGGACAAGGAGGCATTAGCAGTTGTTGCAGCTGTTAAGAAATTTCATGAATATCTGTATGGCAGGTCATTCACCATTGTTACAGATCACAAACCTTTATTAGGCATTGTGGCAGGAGACAAACTACACCTACTATCCTGTCACCAAGAATGCTGAGATGGACTGAATTTCTTGCAGCCTATTCATACAAACTGATTCACAGGCCTGGCAAGGACATTGGACATGCTGATGCACTGAGTCGTTGCCCACTACCTTGCCACAAGGAGGACTTTGAACTTGAAACTCACACCTTTTTCCTAGAGACTGTTGCTAAGCTTCCAGTCCATGCTGCTGAGATTGCCAGAGAGACTGCCAAAGATGCTGTGTTGGCACCTGTTATAGGCTGGATTAAGAAAGGTTGGCCTCTTCAAGATCTACCACCTTGCCCAACCTTTTAAGTCCAGGCAAACTGAATTATCTGTATTAAGAGGATGTATTTGTGGGGTAACAGGGTGGTTATTCCTGCAAAACTGCAAAAGAGGTTTTGGAAATGTTACATGAGGGTCATCCTGGGATTGTAAGGATGAAAGGATTGGCCAGGAGTTATGTATGGTGGCCAGGTATTGACAAAATGGTTGAAAACTGGGTAGCATCTTGTCCCAATTGCCAGGTAGTCAGGCCTGCTCCACCTCACCCCCACACAGGAATGGGAATGTCCTAGGGGCCCATGGTCTAGAATCCACATTGATTTTGCAGGCCCTACAAGAGGGCACACTTTTCTAGTTATAGTAGATGCATATTCCAAATGGCTAGAGGTAATTCCCATGACATCCACTACAACTGAGGCTGTCATCAAGCAGCTCAGAAAATTGTTTGTAACCCATGGGTTACCAGATGTCCTTGTCTCTGACAATGGCCCTCAATTCACATCTAACATTTTTGAATCCTTTCTAGCACAACAGGGTATCAGACATGCCCTCACTGCCCCTGGGCACCCTTCGCTAATGGCCGGGCTGAACGCATGGTACGCTTTACCAAAGAGAAGCTTCAGCAGCTGGGTCCTGGGGATCACTGAGAAGCTTGAAAACTTCTTAGTGTTCAGCACATCACTCCTAGCCCATCAAATAACTTGTCCCCAGCAGAGTTGTTGATGGGTAGGAAACTTAGGTCTTCCTTGCCCTTCATCCCACTTCCACGCACACCCAACGCACCACTGGATTCCACTTCCAAAGTTCGCTCTTTCAGTGTGGGAGATTCTGTATATGCTAGGAACCTTATAGGTGAACCTTGTGGATTCCTGCTGAAATAACTCACATCACTGGCCCTCGTTTACAGGGTACAAACAGAGGATGGCCTCTGGAGCAGGCACATTGACCAACTTAGATCCAGGTTCCTCAGGAACATCGCCCCTGTCTCTCTCTGGGTCCCTCACCTGATGTTCTAGGGGAAGGGGGGAACAGGAGGAAAATCAGCAAGCAAGAATCAACCATGTGTAACGAGCCATTATGACAGGAACCATCCCTAACCCCTGTCACAATGCCAAGATCCATCCTTAGAAGTGGAAGATTGCACATCACTACCTGACTTGGGTGCTGACATTGGAATGGAGATGGGTTGGGAGGAGAGACCAGATTCTAACAGTCTAACAGGGTCTCCTTCACAGGAAGTCCCAACAGGGAAATGTCAGCAGACACATTTCCTCTCACTGGGTGAGAACGTTAAAACTTCTGAACCACGAGGTCTCAACGCATTACGTAAGAGCCCCACCTATTTAAAGGAATACTAGGTTGGGGTTTGGTATGGACTGAACCTAGTGGGGAGGGGTGTTATGTATGTAGGTTTGAATGTTATTGGTTTATTTGAACTGTTCTTGTAAAATGTCAAATGGTATTGGTTTAAATAGTGCGGGAAGAAACCCTGCACTCCTATTGGCTGGCAACCATGGCTGCAGGCTATAAGAGGCAGCCGTAGCCAAGCCAGAATGGGTCCATTCGAGCTGTAGTCACTTAATAAACTCTTTGGTGGAACTCTTCGCGTCTGACTCTTCATGCAGACTTAACAATTTTTATTTCCTATATTTCTATGTGTAGAAACTGCTAGATAACTTTTCTAACAATTGCTGTTTTGTCAGAAAAGGGCTGAATTCAGGATTTAAAGAAAGAGAGCCATCATATAAAAAAACCAGGTGAACAGTCTTTTTATAAAAGGAACCACTGTTTTTTGTTTTCGTTTTTTAAAGCTGGTTGCAGGAGTTAGAGAAGTTTGGGCACAGGAAGATGATGTCACCAAAGGGAACACTGCCTGGATTTTAAAAGTATTGCAGAAAAGGTTGCAGGAATTTATTAAACCTGAAGAAAGACAATTAATTTTCTTTCCATAGAACTAATGAGAAAATAGGTATTGATTTCTTGGCTTGAATAAAGTCAAAATTTGGCCATGTGAATTCTAGAGAGGTTCAGGAGCCAAATACAAACCTATAAAATAATAGGTTGTTCTACATTCTACAACATTATCTGAAAATACCAGCCTGATTATCGACAATGGAGAAATTTGTGTATCCAAATGTTTTTAAAATGGAACATATTGTCAGATATAATGATGTTTTAAATGAAAAGGGTGAACTCAAAACAAAGCAAGAATTAGATGAACAAGGGATGAACATGAATTGGTATTCATATATGCAAATACATTCTAGATATGAAAAAGATAATAAAATAGATGGGTTTTATAAAGAATTGATCGAATCAGATAAAATTCTAACAGGTACTGAAGAGAAGATTATTTAAAAACTATACGGTTATTTACTAGGAGTGAAATTAGAAGAACAAGTCAAAGAAGCAATGATTGCTTGGGGAAATTTTTTTTGGATATGGGATAGATTTGGATAAATGGCAGAAATTATGGATTAGAAATTATAAAAAAACAATGTCAACAACCTATAACGAGAATTTGTATCATACGTTTTACAGGTGGCACCTACCCCTGGCAAGATTAGCAAGGATGTTTAAGGACAAATCGGCAAAATGTTGGAAATGCCATCAGATACCTGGATCATATTACCATATGTGGTGGACATGTGCAGAAGCTAAAAGATACTGGACTAAAATATACACATGGTTCTAAAAAATGATAAAACAACATATAGATTAAAAACCAGAGATATTTTATTGGGAATTTTGCCTGAAGGTTATAGTAAAGAAATAACATATTTGATTATTAATATAATAACAGCAGCTAGAATTGTATTTGCTCAAAACTGAAAAAATGAGAAAATTCCAATGGAGGGAGAAATGATTAAGAAAATAATGGAATGTGCAGAAATGAGTAGATTAACATTAGCTGTTAGAGAACAAGAAGAAAAGGAGTATTACAAAATTTGGGATTTATTTTATGAATGGCTAGAAAGAAGAGTAAGACCTGGCTTGTATCACCGAGACCTGGTTGGGGCCGGAGGGTGGAGTCCCTCTGGTTGACATCTGCCCCCCAGGTCTTCAGTTGTTGCACCAGTCACGACCCCAGGGAAGGGGGGGTGGGGTGGCTATTGTCATTCGGGAGACCCTGTTTCCAAGGAAGGTCCCTGCCCTGGAGATAGCGGTGTGAATCCTCCCCTGAGGTGGGCCTGCAGGTCGGATGGGCATGCTGCTTACATACCTGTCCCCAGCTATGTCTCAGCTGCCCTGCCTGGGATGCCGCCTTTTGATGGTGGAGTCCCAGATAGCGGTGTGAATCCTCCTCCTGAGGTGTGGGCCTGCAGGTCATGGGCATGCTACATACCTGTCCCCAGCTATGTCTCAGCTGCCTGCCTGGGCTTCTTGACTCTCAGTTTCCAGAGCTTATAGTTCTGGGTGACTTCAACCTGCCTTCCTTGGGACTGGCATCGGGTTTGGCCCAGGAGTTCATGGCCTCCATGGAGGCCATGGGCCTGACCCAGATAATTGATGGCCCGGGGGGTAACATGCTCGACCTGGCTTTTGTCTCGGAGCAGTGGCGGAGTGGTCTGGGGGGTGGTGACATAGTTACCCACCCCGTTTCATGGTCAGAGCACTATCTCCTGCGGCTGGTCTTCCATCAAGCTGCCCCACACTGCTGGGATGAGGAGCCACTTAGATGGTTCTGCCCCAGGCGCCTGATGGACCCTGAGAGGTTCCAGGCAGAGCTGGGGTTTTTTCCTGCATCCCTTACCCACAGCCCTGCCCAGGTCCTTGCTACCTGGCAACAGTCGGCTGCGGGGCTCTCGACAGGGTTGTCCCCATGCATCCCCTTACGGGCGCAGATCCCGGTCAGCCCCTGGTATACCCAGGGCTCCGGGAGATGAAGGCCGCAGAGGGGACTAGAGAGCAGGTGGAGGGCGACCCATTCTGGATCTGACCGAGCCCAGCTAAGAGCCCATATTAGGACTTACCTGGTGGCGGTGAGGGTGGTGACAAGATCTTATTTCTCCGTCCCCATAGCATCCGCAGATAACTGCCCGGCCGCCCTGTTTGGGGTTGCTCGCTCCCTCCTCCAGCTGTGGGGGGGGTGGCAGACCCTTTGCGGGGCAGAGCTGAGGAATTTGGCCAGCATCTGCAGGATAAAATCACTCAGATCCGGGAAGGGTTGCACTCGGACTTGCAGTGGCCTGAGGATGGGGATGCGAGTGGTTTGGCCAATGTTATCTGGACTGAGTTTAATTCTGTTTCTGAGGATGAAGTGGACAGGATTATGCGGCGGCTGAGCTCCACCACATGTTTATTGGACCCGTGCCCTTCCTGGTTGGTTTATGCCTCCAGGGAGGTCACATGCGGCTGGCTCCAGGCAGTGGTCAATGCTTCGTTAAGGGAGGGGCTGTTCCCTGCCTCTTTGAAAGAGGCGGTGGTGAGGCCCCTTCTGAAGAAGCCTGCCCTTGACCCAGCCGCATTGAACAACTTTCGTCCGGTCTCTCTTGTTGAGAGTGTGGTGGCCCAGCAATTGCCACTTTCCTGGAGGAAGTGGACTACCTGGATCTGTACCAATCGGGCTTCCGGCCCGGGTACAGCACGGAGACAGCATTGGTCATGCTGATTGATGATCTCTCTAGGGCTCAGGACAGGGGTTTTTCCTCTGTCCTGGTCCTGTTAGATCTCTCAGCGGCTTTCGATACCATTGACCATGGTATCCTGTTGCAACGTCTCGGGGGGTTGGGAGTGGGAGGCACTGTTTTACAGTGGTTCTCCTCCTTCCTCTCGAGACGTTCGCAAACAGTGTTGGCAGGGGGCAGAGGTTGACTCCAAGGTATCTCACTTGTGGGGTGCCCCAGGGCTCGGTCCTCTCGCCCCTCCTGTTCAACAATTATATGAAGCCGCTGGGTGAGATCATCCGTGGCTTTGGGGTGAGTTATCATCAGTATGCTGATGATACGCAGTTATACATCTCCACCCCAGGCCACATCAGTGATGCTCTCTCCATGATGTCCCGTTGTCTGGAAGCAGTACAGATCTGGATGGACAGGAACATGCTTCGACTCAATCCAGCCAAGACAGAGTGGCTGTGCATACCGACATCTCGGTCCAGTTTGGATGTTCCATCTTTGGTCATGGGGGAGGAGGTGTTGCCCCCCGTGGACAGGGCACGGAACCTGGGGGTCCTCCTGGACTCATGGCTCAAATTGGAGGAGCAGGTGGGGGCCGTGGCCAGGGGGGCCTTTGCCCAGATCCGGCTGGTTCGCCAGTTACGCCCATTCCTGGACCGAGATGCCCTGCGACAGTCACTCAGGCCATTATTTCCCGACTCGACTACTGTAACGCTCTCTACCTAGGACTGCCCTTGTGTACCACTCGGAGGCTTCAGCTGGTGCAGAATGCGCCGGGTAGTGATGGGAGCTTCGATACTCCCATGTTACACCCTCCTGCGCGACCTGCATTGGCTTCGGTTGCCCTCCGGTGAGATTCAAGGTTCTAGTATTAACATTCAAAGTCCAGCATGGCATGGGTCCAGGTTATTTATGAGAAGGGCTCCTCCCAACATCAAATACTAACCACCCTGTACGGGCGCACAGATGGGGTCTCCTCGGGTGCCGTCTGCAACTCAATGTCGCTTGGCAACCCGGGAGGGCTACTCTGTGGCGGCTCCCACTCTGTGGAATCTTCTTCCACTGGAGCTCCGACTGGCCTCTGATCTTCGCACCTTCCGCCACGATTTGAAGACTTGGTTCTTTTTACAATCTGGGCTGTGCTGATTCTCTGGGGTTGGTCCTATTTTAACTATGGGTTTTAATTTTTAATTCGGCTTAACTTGTTTAATATACTTTTAATTAATTTATTTATTGTTGTATTTTTAGTTGTGAGCCACCCCAAGTCCTTTTTGGAGAGGGGGCGGCATATAAGTCGAATAAATAAATAAATAAATAAATAAATAAATAAATATATTGTAATAGTAATGATATATTATAATTGATTATCTTTGAATAAGTTATAATATGAATATAATTTAGTAAGAGTTGAGATTTGCTCCTAAAGATAGCCTGGAATTGAAATAAAATTTTAATGATAATATAATAATGATGCAATATGATATAGAATGCTGATTAGAATATAATATGAATGTAGATGTAAGAGGAAAGCTTTATAAATATTGTGCACACGACATATGTACCAAACCGATACACTGTATAATTGAAAGAAGGTTTTATTTGTTGTTTTGTTTGTCATAAAAATAAAAAATAGGTTGTTCTCCCTTCACTTAGATGTTCTGGGAGGGAGTTTTAAAAATTAGGAGAGAGAATGTGAAAATTGAATGGTTAGTTTTACTTAAAAGGCTGGAGATCTTGATACAACTAGGAAAGGTACAGCTAAAAAAGATAAAATATTTGACAAGATTATGTGGGAAATGTAGGCATCGAGATAAGACACTGGTAATTTTAAAGGTAATGAGCATAATGCTGATTTACTAAGGCAAAGTCTCAATGCCACTTATTTTGAAAGGGCATATCAATCACCAAAGAGCTGCAGTTAGAAGAGGGGACTCTTATTAAAATTGTTTCTGGCTGGTAAATTCTGTATAACTTCCCATTTTACTTCCATTATATATTAAGTGTAGCCCATGGGAAATTGTAGTACCTTCCTCTTAAACAAAGAAAATCTATTATCAGTAAAAGTTATTTTATAAGTGTCTTCAAAGGTTGGAGCACTTACAATCCTACATCATCTCCAAGAAAGCCAGTTACTATAAATGAGGACCAAGATCACCAATATGTATGTAGTGTGTAGTAACCTTTAGGGATAAATCAACTCCTTTGCTCCAAGAATATCATTAATTTTCAATCTTGAAGCAAAGGAACAGAGTTGGCAGTGGTGGAGACAGCTGCATATAATTAGACACAAAGGGCATGGAAGGTAGGTTATCCAAGGAGCAACTCTTGGCCAATTGTGCATAGATCTTCCCAAGTCCCTAACTATCCTACTTTAAAGAAGGTGCCAGACCAATGTGCAGTCTCTGTCCCAGCTGACTTGATTTCAATCATCTTCTGACAGTATGAAGGGAGAAAAAAAGAAAATATCTGGGTTTCTGTAATGTTAGTTTCTCTCATTTTTTAATAAAAAAATATTTCAACATATAAATAACAAGAAAAAAAGTCAAGGAAGTAACAGGTAGTAGAGAGAAAGCAGAGCTGCTTAACTCATTCTTTGCATCAGTTTTCACACACACACACACACACACACACACACAAAACCTATAGCTCAACCTACCAGAAATTTAACTATAAAAGATAGACTAGGAATAAAAATTAAAATAAGCAAGAAAATGATAAGAGAACACCTATCTTACCTTGATGAATATAAATCACCAGAACCCGATGGATTATATCTTCACAGTTCTGAAGGAGCTGGCAGAACCATTGCACCATATCTTTCAAAAATCCTGAAGCACCAGGAAACTACCTGAAGATTAAAAAAGAGTTGATGTGGTTTCCATCTTCAAAAAAGAAAAGAAGGAGAAGAAAAACCAGACCCAGAAAACTACAGACCAATCAGCCTAACATCAATACCTGGAAAGATCCTGGAAAAGATAATTAAAAAAACAGATCTGTGAATATCTAGACACAAATAAAATTATAACTAGAAGCCAGCATGGGTTTGATCACTTAAATATGACCCGGCAATGTGTTGCAGCATCCAAAAAGCTATTATAGTCCTTGGTTGTATAACCAGAGGCATAGAATGAAATTCACATGAAATATTAGTACCGCTTTATAAAACCCTAGTAAGATCACACCTGGAATACTGCATGCAGTTAAGGTTTCCACATTACAAAAAAGATATTGACATTTTGGAAAAAGTGCAGAGAAGAACAACTGGGATAATTAAAGGCTTGGAGACTAAAACATATGAAGAACATCTGCAGGTACTGGGTTATGGCTAATCTAGAGAAAAGAAGAACTAGGGGTGACATGATAGCAGTATTACATTATTTGAGAACCTGCCACAAAGAAGAAAGGGTCAACTTATTTTCCAAAACCCCCAAAGGCAAGTCAAGAAACAATGGATGGAAATTAATCAAGGAGAGAAGCAACCTGAAATTAAGGCTGAAATTAACTACACAATAAAGATTCATCAGTCACCTATCTTTGTTGCCACTCGAACAAAGCCAAGAGTATGGAATTCAAATATCCTCTTAAAAGAATCATTAAAGCACATAGTCAAACCTAATAAATGTAATGTGTTTATGATACAGGATTATGACTGTAGGATTGTACAAATCAGCAAACTGTGGAATGAATAAAGTTTTGCATGCCCAGAATATGTTAGTTCTGTAAATGTTATGCATGATCAGCAAGTTCTTATACATTACAATACTAGTGAATACAAAACATTTTGATACAAAGCTGTATCAAAGGTACTGCAACTTTGACACCAGAGATGTATATTATTGATCAAAAATGATGCCACTATTACTTTTTAAAGATTGGGTGTGTGTGTGTGTGTGTGTGTGTGTGCATAATCAGGTATAATAAACACACAAGAAAATCCCAACTACCTTCTATTTATGAATGGGGAAATTCAAAATCTGTAGCTGTAATCTTTACTTAATTCCACATCCATGAAAATGCAATGATCTACAGAAATTCACACATTCATCTCTGGGGGCATTGTTACAGCCTCATAAAAAGTCAAATTGCTCTTTCGCGAGCCTGCAAATAATTTATATGTATCATTTGTCTTACAGCGCTAGCATTTGCCTGCTGTGTAGACCCATCTACTCAGCAATGTATATTGTAGCTGTCATAATCTTGATACAGTTATAAGAACTGATGAATACATACTCATAGGAAAACCAAATTAATCCAAACTAGCCTACCAATCAGAAATATTTGCTTCCCAATTAATTTGCAAGAATTTTGTTCAAAACATTTTATTTGGAATAAATAAAACTCTTATACCGCAGTTTTGGCCGTGACTAGCTTTAGAACAAATGTTATAAATCTAATTTGAAGATTATAGATTAGAAGAAATAAAGACGTGTACATTTTGGGGCCAATTAAATTCAAATTTTAACATGAAGGATCCACCCTGGCTGGATGCTGAAAGAAAATAAAAGGGCAATAAATTCTCCATATAAATATATATATGGAGAAAAAGCAGTCAATAGGATGAGCTAAACATTACACTAATCTTCAAATTCTTCTGTTAACCATCTGTTATTTTATTTAGAATGTAGAAAGTCCACAAACCGTTTCCAGTCGCTTATGCAGCTGCTTAGCCCATTATCTCTAATCAAAGCAGTTAATTTCACCATGTCTGCTAATTCAGTCAATTTCAAAATCCATTCTTTGACAGTTGGCATCTCTCTTTTTTTCTCCTAGTGTTTGCAAGTACAATCCTCACAGCCATCACCGTGTATAGGAATAGCACCCCCCAAATTGTTTTTCAATTAACTTTTCCTTCTTACCAAAAAGAAAAGCTTCAGATTTCATTAATATTTGTATCTTAAATATTTTTGCATTGTCATTGTTAAGCTTATCCAGTATGTTTTCACATATTTGCAAGTTCACCATATATGATAAAATGAACCTGGATTTTGATTACATTTCCAGCACTTATTAGAAATTCCTTTATACATTTTCACTAGTCTATCTGGGATCAAGTATCAATGATAAATCATTTTATAAAAGTTTTCTTTCAAACTATAATTTAGTATAAATTTTAGTCCCTTCACCCATACGTTTGTTGTTGTTGTATCTTTTATTTTGTTTCATTTTGTTTGTTTGTTTTACTGTTTTGTATTTTATTTTCTCTGATAAAACAATAAATTTAAATTTTGGGGACATCAATGTAATATTCTTCATCAATTTCACTTTTATAAAATTAGCTACTTTTAAGAGCCAGCATTTTTGTTTGTTTGTTTGTTTGTTTTTGGTCAGTTGTGTTATATTTGAACTCACTCTAAGGATTGTGGTTTTGCAGAACTTAGAACTGATCTATTTCCATCTCTATTTAAGTTCTACCTGGCCCCACCCCACTTTCCAGTTCCTGAGTTTCAGGTATTTCAAGGCTCTTTCAACTTGATGCCTCTCAAACTCCTTCTCATGACTTTTGTTTGTTTACATAAAGGTAAGGTTTCCCCTGTCCAGTTGTGTCCAACTCTACAGGGTGGTGCTCATCTCCATTTCTTAGCTGAGGAAGCCAGCGTTGTCCAAAGACAATTTCCGTGGTCATTTGGCCAGCATGACTATACACCCAGGCACAGAACGCTGTTACCTTCCCAACAAAGTGGTACCTATTTATGCATTTGCATGCTTTCAAACTGCAAGGTGGACAGAAGCTGGGACAAGTAACGGGAACTCATCTCATTGCACAGCTTTCCAGCTGACAAGCTCAGTGTCTTTAACTGCTGAGCCACCGCACCCCTTTGTTTATATACCAGACACATATACAAAATATAAAGTAATTGCAAGCAATTTGTTTTATTTCTCTTTGTAGGGAAAATCTGTAGTATAGTAAAATCAGGTTGACTGCTGCAATAGTATGATCAGAGTTTACCTATTTCCAACAGTGTGGGTTCATGTTTGGGTGTACCCTGGCCAATCTCGCGGTGTCAAATGCTATCTATAATGCTATCTATAAAACATCTTGATATGCCGATTCTCTTTATATGCTGTTGATTACATTAATTTGCAGTTCTTGGTCCACATTTTCTCCCAATCTTCTAACTGTATGTTGTGACCTACATTTTGTGCCCAAGCAATCATCGGACCCTTAACTACCTCTTCCTCCATTTCTACTTGGAGTAAATAATTATATGCTCTAGTAATAAATTTTTCTACTTTGCCCGTTAAAATTTGATCTAATTTTGGGGGTTCCTTAAGGGTACCATTTCTGATGCACACAATCCAAGGCTTAGACTGAATATTAAAAGGATTTCATTTCAACTTTTCTAGGTAGAAATATAAAATATCACCAATAATGATCTATAAACGTTGCATATCTATCACAAACACTGTTAGGAACTAGATGCTTTATTTTATTTTATACACTGCCTTTATGTTTTAGCAATGACTTGAAGCAACTCAGAAATGTTTTAGCAATAAGGGGCCTTGGTTTTAGCAGTAAGGGGCCTTGGTGGTGCAGGCTGTTAATAGCCTAGCACTTAGTTCCAGCTGCCTGTAATTATTGCAGGCTCGAATCCCACCAGGCTCAAGGTTGACTCAGCCTTCCATCCTCTCGGGTAGGTAAACTGAGGACCCAAGATTGTTGGGGCAATAAGCTGACTTTGTAAAAATGCCGCTTAGTAATAAGCAGGCATATACAATGGAATGAAGGCTATTGCTGAGCCCATTGGGTTGTATCCCCAAAATTGTAAGCAGCCCTGAGTCTCGGAGAAGGGTGGGATATAAATATGAATTTAAAAAAATGTAAGAAGCAATAACAATATGAACTTTATAAATCCAAATTAAATTAATCAATATGAACTTTATAAAAATTAATCCCAAAATGAAGTAATAATTAAAAGTTTAAATCTTTTCTTTAAAAAGTGTAGGAATAAAAACAGAAGAACTGAAAATAACTCCCAAGGAGTGTTTTCCATAGCAGGCAACAACCAAGAAAAGAGATCATTCTGGATTAGAGTTGGAGCATGACTTTATTTGAATTGTAGAAGGTCCATGGGACAGATCTCCTGATTAAGCTTTCTGAGTAGAAAAATGTTGACTTTCATCTAATCACAACATAGATGCCTAAGCATAAAAAAAATCTAATATTTAGATATTAGATTTATATTTATTTTGTATTTACCAGAATGAAGAAAGTAGTTTTAAAAAATAGTCATGCTGAAGGGTTCACCTTTCCTGATCTCTTGCAAATACAAGGAAGGCAATTGCTGCAAATCAAATACTACCACATTTCCTTGTTGTTATTCAAATGGTGGCTGAGACTGCTGAAAACAATTTATTTCCACAGACATTTTCACCATGCAATATTGTTTTCTCTTATAAGAGAGAAAATTCTGTCATAGCTTTGCATGAGAAGAAAAATGAAGATTCATATTTGTGATGTAGATTATTGGTCTTAATGTTTTCCAAAAGTTTCAAGGTGATATTAGATCTGCTCTATGCCACTTCTGAAAAAAAATGTAGCTATAGAAACTTTAAAAAATAAATTCCACTTGAAAATTAATTCAACTTAATTATTTCATGGACATTGCCACAAAATTTTATTTTTGCAGTCAGAAGATATTTATCATTCCACAAAGTTTCCATAGTTTCCCAGTTTAGTCTATTGCCCTGATATTCTTGCATTTAAATGCTAATCAAGTTCAACCCTGATATACATTTTGACATCACCAAGGTCTGCTGGGTATTGCCGACTAAACTAGTGTTGCTCAACCCTAAGCAAGTTTATGGTGTATGGTTTCCAACTCCTAGAATTTCCCAGCCAGGAATTCTGGGAGTTGAAGTCCACACATTTTAAAGTTGCCAAGATTGAGAAACACTGATTTAGATGATTAATACTCACCCAATGTCATAAATTTAAAACACAGTCTGCTTCCGATTCTCATAACTGTATTTGTTCATATATGGCATAAGCGCACCAAAGTGCCTACAGTCCCTGTCCTATTGTTTCTTTTATTTTCTTATATGTATCCATGTATTTTATTTATTTATTTATTTATTTGACTTGTATGCCGCCCTACTCCCTAAGGACTCAGGGCGGCAAACATTAAAACAGGACAAATTTACAATAAAAACACAATTAAATAAGTAAACAAGCAGAATACAATTAAAAAGTTGAGAAGGTTAAAACCCTCAAATCCCCCCCCCCCGGGTCATTCCAGGCCGGCCTGTTGAAACAACCAAGTCTTCAGGTCTCGGCGGAAGGAGCGGAGGTCAGGGGCCAAACGGAGATCCACAGGGAGCTGATTCCAGAGGGCAGGTGCTCCCACGGAGAAGGCCCTAGCCCTGGGAACCTCCAGCCGGCAATGCCTGACCGACGGTATCCCAAGGAGGCCTCTCCTATGAGAGCGAACCATTTAGGGTTTTATAAGTTGTTACTAACACCTTGAAGGCGACCCGAGAGGCAGCCGGCAACCAATGCAAGCCGCGCAGGAGAGGTGTAACATGGGAGTATCGGGATACCCCCATCACAGCCCGCGCGCGATTCTGCACCATCTGCAACCTCCGGGTCATCCGCAAGGGGAGCCCCATGTAAAGAGCGTTGCAGTAGTCGATCCTAGAGGTGACGAGCGCATGAGTAACCGTTCGAAGGGCATCTCGGTCCAAATAAGGGCGGAGCTGGCGAACCAGCCGAACCTGGGCAAAAGCCCCCCTGGCCACAGCTCCCACATGCTCCTCCAAACCAAGCTGTGAATCCAGGAGGACACCCAGGTTCCTTGCCCTATCCATGGGGGGATAACTATAACTATGTTTATACTTATACCTATTATCTTGTAAGCAACTGACTAATCAAATAAATAAATAAAAGATAAATGGCCATGTGAAATTCTGCAGGGTAGAAATAGAATCAATTAGTACTTTATATATTATTTGAAAAGCTTTGCACTGAGATTCTAACAGTATAATGAACACTGTGTGCATAGAGAGTATACTCTTTCAGCTACTCACAATACTGACTATGACCACAGTTTACATTTTTCTTTTTCTAGGTAAGTGAGCACATTTTTAAAAAGTACTAGCCTGTAGCCACCAATTACTTTTTGCACTCAAAGAATAACGGTTGGGCTTTGGACACCCAAAAGCTTATCCCAAAGTAACTAAGTGAATATGTATATGTTACCCTGTTTCCCAAAATAAGCCCTAGCATGCTTTTTACACATGTGCCTAATATAAGTCCTATCCCCAAAATAAGTTCTATTTAAGAGCCTGCACAGCTGGCTGCCCACCCATTCCATCTGATTGCTCACAGTACCACAAAGGAGTGGAGCAGCGGCTTACTTCACAGCCCTTGTATCTAGGCCATCCACACCCCAACACCTCACAGTGGCAGCACCAGCACCAGCAACCATGTGCAGCAGGAGTCTACATGGCTGCTGGCCCACTTCTTCTGCTTGTTTGTGGCCACAATGGATCCGGAAGCCAGGCAATGTGCTGATGCCATGGCCATGAGGCCCTGAGGTAACCCAGTGTGGGACACGTGGGACAGCTCCACCTCTCCCCTGCCTCACTTTGTCATTTGGCCTCCTGCTGTGTTGCAGCTGCAAGCAAGCAGAAGAAGTGGCCAGTGGCCAACCAGGGGTCCTGCTGGATGGGGCTGCTGGAGTTACCACAGCAAGATGAGGCAGATGGAGTGTGAGTGGCCTGGCTGCAGGGCCCCAGAGGTAAGCCAGTGCGGGACACGTAGGGCAGCTGCACCCCCCACCTCACAGCTGTGACATTAGTGTCCTGCCCACCACAAGCAAGCAAAAGAAGTGGGGTCCCTGTACATGGGGGAATAAAACACCTCATGCCCTAGTGCTTATTTTGGAGCCCAAAAGAAAATAAGACTCGGAATTGTTTTGGGGAAAACATGGGTATGTATGCATGTATGTATGTATGTATATATGTATGTATATGTATTTATTTATAAAGTACCTTTTAAAAATCAAGTTGGTAAGCAAACTTATCACTATGAAAAGAATTCATGGTAGCATATTTCTATAATATGAATGTGATTCTACCACAGCCTCTATATTTTATAATATGATTGTGATTCTAGCACAGCCTCTATATGCTGCTTCATATAGAAAGTAGACTAAAATTTATATCAGAATTTTAAAGTTCTAATTCCAAAGTCTAAAAGATTCATTTATCAAATCTCTTGTAATCATCATTTTCTTCTCTGCCTTTAGCTCTTTTTTCATTTTTGTTTGTTTCTATATTTATTTATTATTTATTTATTTATTCGATTGTATGTCACCTCTATTCCCTAAGGACTCAGGGCGCTAACATTAAAACAGAGAAAATTTACAATAAAACAAGATTAAACAGTAAACAAGCCAAATAAATTAAAATAAACCCAACCCCCCTGGTCATTCAAGGCCGCCTGCTGGAACAACCAAGTCTTCAGGTCCCGGCGGAAGGAGCGGAGGTCAGGGGCCAAACGGAGATCGACGGGAGCTGATTCCAGAGGGCAGGTGCTCCCACAGAGAAGGCCTTAGCCCTGGGGACCGCCAGCCTACAATATCTGACTGACGGCACCCCAAGGAGGCCCCTCCTATGAGAGCCAACAGGGCGATCGGAAAGTGATGCTGGCAGGAGGCGCTCCCCGCAGTACCCTGGACCCAAGCCATTAAGGGCTTTATAAGTTGTAATAACCTTGAAGGCGACCCGGAGGCAACCGGCAACCAATGCAAGCCGCGAGGGGTGTAACATGGGAGTATCGATACCCCCATCACAACCCAGCTGCTGCATTCTGCACCAGCTGAGCCTCCGATCGCCCCAAGGGAAGCCCCATGTAGAGAGCATTGCAGTAGTCAATCCTAGAGGTGACAAGCATGAGTAACCGTCAAGGGCATTCGGTCCAAATAAGGGCTGGCTGGCGAACCAGCCGAACCTGGGCAAAAGCCCCCTGGCCACAGCTCCCACATGCTCCTCCAAACGAGCTGTGAGTCCAGGAGGACACCCAGGTTTCTCTCTATCACGGGGCAACACCTCTCCCCCATGACCAAAGATGGTACATCAATAAAGACCGAGATGCCGGTAAGAACAGCCACTCGCCTTGGTGGGGTTGAGCTGAAGCCTGTTACTACCCATCCAGACCTGCATCAGCCTCCAGGCACCGGACATCACGAGAGCATCACTGATCTGGCCTGGGGTGGAGATATAGCTGGGTATCATCAGCATACTGATGATACCTCACCCCAAAACCTCGGATGATCTCACCCAGCTGTTTCATGTAGATATTGAACAGGAGGGGCAAAGGACCCCGGGCACCCCACAAGTGAGGGGTCTCGGCCCACCTCTGCCCCCAACACACACTGCGAAGCGCCCGAAGGAAGGAGGAGAACCAACGCAAAACGGTTCCCCCCACCCCAAACCTCTAAGCCGCTGCAGAAGGATACCATGGTCGATGGTATCGAAAGCCGCTGAGAGATCTAAAAGGACTAGGACAGAGGAAAACCCCTGTCCCGAGCCCTCCAGAGATCATCCATCAGTGCGACCAATGCTGTCTCCGTGCTGTCCGCCCTGAAGCCCACTGATACGGATCTAAATACTCAGTTTCCTCCAGGAACAAGGGAAGCTGCTGAACCACCACGCTCAACAACCTTCGCAAAAAGCGGAGGTTGGAGACAGGACGATAGTTGTTCAAAACGGCCGGGTTCAAGGCAGGCTTGAGGAGGGGCTCACCACCGCCTCTTTCAAAGCGCAGGAAAGACTCCTCACTCAGAAGTTAACAACTGCCTGGAGCCAGTCAAGACGTAACTCCCCTGGAGGCATATACCAACCAGGAAGGGCACGGGTCCAATAAACACGGTGGAAGACAGCCTCCCGCGATCATCCAGATCCTGTCCACCACTCAATCAGACCAGCCAGGCAGAGCACAATTGAGCATGTATACTAAATTTTCTGCCCTGCCCTGCAACGGTCATCCCTCCCTCAATTGAAGGAGGGAGCGGGTCACCCAAACAGGGCAGCAGGGCTATCATCGGCAGACGCAATCAGAGCGAGCGGAGCACGCCGCCCCCCTTGCTTCCAGATAGGTCCTGATATAGGATCGCAACTGACACGGCCGGATTCGGAGTGGCTGGCCCTCCATCTGTTTCTCCAGGCATCTTCTCCGCCGCTTCATCCCCGGAGCTCCTCGGAGAACCAGGGAGCCCATCACCACGGGGAAGAGGCCGCAAGGGGACAACCCGTCGAAGGCCCGACGCCTCTTTGCCAGGCGGCCGCCAGCTGCCTCGGCCGAGCTGTGGTCGAGGGAGGGGGCAAGAACCCCATCTGAAACCTATCGGGTCCATTAGCCTGGGCGGAACCATCGATAGGCTCCTCATCCCAGCAGCAGGGACAGCCAATTGAAAAACCAGCCGCAGGAGATAGTGATCAGTCCACGATAAAGGGAGGGTAGATGGAGAACCCTCCCAGATCACTACACCACTGCCCCCCGAGATAAAAACCAGGTCAAGTGTGTTCCCCCTCGCGGGTGGGTCCATGGATCACCTGGGTCAGGTTCATGGCTGCCATGGATGCCATGAACTCCTGAGCTAAACCCGACGCCCCAGTGCACGGCAGATTAAAGTCCCCAGAACTATAAGCCTAGGGAACTCCACCACCCTCCTGAGAGGGCGGCCGAGCAGCCCAGGCAGGGCCGCCGCCACGCAGCTGGGGATAGGTAATGCTAGCAGCAAACCCAACCACCACCGGGCCCAATCTCACGCAGGAGGGTCTCACACTGCCACCATCTATGGACAGTGACCTCCTTGGAAACAGGGTCTCTAACAATTATGGCTACTCCTCCGCCCCTGCCCCTGGGCCCGAGCCGCCCGACCGCACAGCACCCGGAAGCCTGGGGGCACAAATCACATAGAGGGACACCCCTCCGGGCCCACCCAGGTCCAGTAATGCACGCCAGGTCCGCAGCCTCCTCCTCCTATGAGTTCACGGAGGAGGGATGACTTATTGATCACGGACCTGGCATTCAAATATACCAGTCTGAGCCCAGAGACCACGCCTCCCAAGACCCCAGGGGAGCGGGAAGCACTGGGGGCCGAGCTAACCACCGACGTAGACATCGGGGCGCCCGCACATGATTTGGCCCCTGTCCCTCCCCCTGCCAGCATAACCCGATCACCCTGTTGATGGACAACCCTGCCCTCTCCCCCGCCAGACCCCGAGGCCCCCACCCCACCCCACCCCCACCCCGAGACCAGAAGCCGCCTGGAAGAGCTGTATAGACCCGCAGTTCAACACCCACCCCCTTCCCTAACCCCTAAAACAACTAATTAAAATTTTAAAAGCTTCCTTTATTCCAAATTTAAAATTTAGCCCTCTGGTT